>JAMRYI010000703.1:0-84037 GCA_029231635.1 Ditylenchus weischeri | reverse complement strand
TGATTGGGCCGCCGGACACTTTGTAGTAAGTTCTTTTTCTTGGTCAAATCTGTCCTAATAATTTTTTTAGCGAGGGTGGGTTCTTCAAAGCACTCCTTGAGTTTCCATCCGAGTATCCTCAGCGACCTCCAAAAATGCGCTTCATCTCTGAAATTCTTCATCCCAATAGTAAGACAACAATTCAGCATTATAAATACTCTTAATTAATGTTGGAAATTAGTTGACAAAGAGGGAAATGTATGCATATCCATCCTTCACGAACCAGGAGATGACAGGTTTGGTTACGAAAAAGCTGAGGAGCGTTGGCTACCAGTGCACACTGTCGAGACTATACTTCTTTCTGTCATTTCTATGCTTGCCGACCCTAACTAGTAAGCATTTAAAAACTTATTTAAAGGACCATATTCGGTGGTCGCCTAATTCAAAAATTTTCTAATCGTTGGATTTTTGTACGGATTTTTATCATAGTTTCTAACAAAACAAGGCCTAGAATTTAATTTTAAGTATAGTTATGTCAGAAACCAAGTTGAAAAATCCGTACAGAAGTTTAACGATTAGGAAAAAATTTGAATTATGGACCCACCAGCATGGTCCTTTAAAAGTTGAGATATAAATTTTATGACATTTTTGACACACCAATCAGTCAAAATCTCAGTGACTCAACAAAATTGTTATTTCTCTTGATCTCTTACATTAGTAGTTTTTACTCTTTTTCTATGTTTTTTAATTTAACATACTGGTAAGGCTAATTTATGGTCGAAAGAAAGCATAATGCTCTATTATTACAATACCGTATTTCTCTAATATAACGGCCGGCCGTTATTTATTTCATTCAACCTCCACGGGGCTGGTTTATTAGAGGGGTCCGTTATGCTTTTTCAGACCCAGAAGAAATTTTGGCACTGTTGACCTATCCGGGCCATTTTTCCTTTGTCCCCTTTTTTGAAAATGAAAATTTTGTGAAATATTTCACAATCCAGGGTTAGGCCTAGGCTCAACTTGTGTTCACATTGTTCACAAATTTCACATCAAAATTTTTTAAAAACCAAGCCCCTTTGTTTTTTGGGGGACCAAAGGAAAAATGGCCCTGATAGGTCAATAGGGCCGAAATTTTTATAAACATTTTCTAAAGACGAATAATTTCTCAACAATTTTTTTCAACAAAAAAATTAACAACAGACACAAAGTTAGAGTTAAACATTGAGGAATTCATCACTGAGGTATCCGTTTTCTTCATCCTCATCCGAGTCCACTTTTTCCACGGCTGGCAGATCATCCATAGCGGTGAGGCGAGCGTCTTGTAGCATTTGTCGTCCCTCCGGCACCGGCCCATGGTCCTTGAAGCAGTGTATCGCGTTGTCTTCATTGCCATTTAGCGCATTGGTAACTCCACAATCTGAAAAGAGAAAGGTTAGAAAAATGCAAAATCCCAATTAGAAAAATCTAACCTTTGAATGATTTTGCAATCATCTCTTCAGGCAATTCGTTCCAAGCTTTGCAGATCCATTCTAGATAGACAGTCATTGAAGGCGGGCGAGGATTTCCGGTTGCGGTTTCTTCTTTATCGGCGTCATTCAGCATCTAATTGTTGTAGAATTTTTGGATTTTAGCTTTGAAGGGCGCATTCCACACGACATCTGGAGCCTAAAACAAGAAAATCAGAAAATTCAATGACAAAGAAAAAGTACCACAAACTTGGATAAACTTGGTGCAGCCTCCGGGAATGACAGCAGTGTGCGGAGAAATTTCCCTCAACTTCTTCTTGGTTTGATTAAAGATGTGGCATCGGAAAGAATCCCAGACGAGCAGGCGCTTACCAAAGAGTGACCAGCCAAATGTTTTGTCCAAGTAGTCGGAGGTGAGCTTGTCATTCATCCAGCTCGCCCCCTTCCAGCGGAGCTCCAGTTTTCCATTGAATTTTTCCACGATTGTAGCCACTGGTCGCTTTCTTGGCATCAGAACAAACGGCTTGAGCTTCCTTCCATCCGAACTGGCCGTCAGCATTATTGTCACTCATTTTATCGCAACCGGTCGTCAGCACAGAAACCTGAAAAAAAAGTTGTAAAAGAAACAAGTTTTTTACTTCAAAGAAATAATACATCTTTTGCACCTTTATCATAAATGCACTTGCCTCCAGCTGGATCGAGCCACACCGCAGTTTCATCACAAGCGAAGATGGATTGATAGCTAAAAAAATGAGTTTAGATTAAATAAAATTCAGTAAGATTCAACAAACCTGGTCTTGGTTCGGAGTTGCGACACGTATATGACAAAGTCCACTAATTTCTGAGAGTAGTCGGAAGGAGGTTTCTGGCACACCGTTGTTGGCACTCTCAGGCGGAAGTTGTGTCGGTTCAGGAACTTCTCGATCCACCCTCTGCTGGCCTATAAAAATTAATATTAGGAAATTCTTTGAAAAAATAATTACCATGAACTGCCCATCATCTTCTTCGGCGTTGAACACTCTTCCGGCTTGCTGTTGAATGATTCGGCGGGACACTCGTAGCTTCTTTGTTCTTTGCTGACCCACGTTGCCAATTGCTTGTCGAGATCTTGGAATTGAAGAGGATGCCCACCACAGGAAGCTTTTTACTCTTGCCAACAAATTTTTGTAAAAATGTTTATAAAAATTCAATAAAAATATAAAACATACTGGAGCAGCAGCAGATCCATCTCTTTCCTGACCCAGTCCTGGATGCATCCTCTGTTGATGTTGAACCTTCTTCTTGCCGAATGGACTCAGACTTTTGCATGCTTTACCACTTCCAGCTTCCACTCAGTCGAATAGGCTTTGCGCTTCCTTGACTTGCCCACTTCTTCATCGTCTGATCCACCGCCGGCATATGCATTTCGAATCTGTTCCATTGCTGTTAGCCTGAAACATAAAAATGAAATCAAACAGACAAACAAGCTGCAAAATACAGACAAAAACGCAAAACTAAATGAATAGCCTAAAAGAATTCAAAAAACAGTTTTTGTGAAAACAGAGGTAACTTTTTCGAAAAAGCATCGGGGCCGTTATATTAGGAGGGGCCGTTAAATTAAAGGAAATACGGTAGGTGCTTTTAAGCCGAGCTTTTTACGTGGAGTATCAATAGGCATTCAAATTTAAAATAAAAACTAAGATTGGTCAATGAGGTAAAGTTGCGGTCAAAGTTGCAAACAACGATGCACTCGAAATTTTAATATCTTTCAAGATTTTCGATTTCTTTAAATTTTTTTTCGAAAATACATTAATTGAAATAAAAATAAATAAAAAATTCAGTGAATCTCCTGCTAATGTGGATGCAGCGGTTAGTTTTTCGATTTTTTATAATAAGAAAAATTGTGCTTGTTTTCAGAAGTTGCAGCGAGAAAACTACAGCGAGTTTAAGAGGAGGGTTGCTGTATGCGTCAGGAAAAGCCAAGAGGAATGATCAAAGCGTATAAGCAGACAACAACAAAGACCAAAAATTCAGAATTCTTGATTGTTTGCATTGGTTGCCTACTCGCATTCTCATTGAAAATTTCTTAAAATTGTTCATGTTTTGCCTGTTTGAGATACAAAGTTGATTTATAATGCATTTGTTTTTTAATCAAAACATCAAAAGACAATAGTAGCTAGCAGATTAATCAAAAGTTAGCGGATTTATGATTTTATTTCACACCAGTCCTTCAATGGGCAGCTCGATACTTAACTTATCTCTCAAGCCACAAAATGAAAGACTAGTGCTTTTATGTTTCAGCAGGAGTGCCTGTTGGAATATCATTGGAATAATAATATTTATGCACAAAATACAGAAGGATAGATACACAACTCACGTTTAGCCAATAGTGACACCAGTGAAGTGCTGACCAAAGGCCCTTTAAATACCCTTTGGCTAATGGCATAAACAAATGAGACCTGTTTATGCCCCCCCCTTCTTTTCAATTACCCAGCCAAGCACTAGATTAGTTTACAACAGTATGAGTGCATCCATTGGATTGTATTTCCGTATAAACAGTGAACCCACAGGAGGTAATACAATAGCAATGGCACAGCTTTTAATCATCAATTTAACATTTAAAAAAGTTTAAAAAATTAATTTGCAGGGTGTACCAAATGGACTGCAACATTTTCAAAAAAATATGTGTAGGTAGCGCCATAGACATAGGAGCCAACCGGGCTTCAACTCCTTCTGAAATTTATTTGAAAAACATTGTAAAATAAAAACAGTATAAAGTCGATGTAGGTAAAATGACCTTAGAGTCCTATTCTAGTTTCTTGCCTTGCTAGTCTAATTCTAGCTTCTCACCCTTGCTTAGTCTAACCTCTCACCCTCGATAATCTCCAAATTGTTAAGTTTTTACAAGGAAGATGCCCTGAACAAATGCACGGTTTGAACAAATGCAGGGTCCTGAAAATTATCAGATTTTTTCTAATCACGGAGACCAAGACTAGAATAGCATCTAGAAATTGGGATCTAAATGCAACTAAGCAGTGTCCACAATGGAGGTCGGAAACCAAGTGTCGAAATATTTGAGGTGTCATAGCTCAAAAGGTTCTAAACATTCTATCGTTGTGTGAAGTGAAAAAAATGAATTTTCAATATTTGGACAGAAAAAATAAGAATCGGACTACTAGCTTCCTACCATTGTGGGCGAGCCTTAACGAAGTGAAAAAAGATAGTTTGGCGCTAGTAGCGAATTAATTAATTCTGGTTACAAATATACCTGAATTTTCTAAATCAAGTGAGATTTTTAATGCTGACAATTTTTGTTGTGCACTTAAAATATTATTTTTGCTAGTAAGTACTGTTTTTATTTCAAAAATAGCAATAAAAAGTGCAATGGTTGGTCTTGGCTGAAGTTTGTGTTATAACCATGTGTTTACTTGACAATTTAAGTCTAATCCACTTTTGGGAATGCCACCTTTGAGGGTGCGATAGAAGAAAAGTATCCAGGCGTGCTATGTTTTGCTTGGGTGGTCACTTTGGTGAGTGGAATGTGCCCCTAAACCAGAATAAAGGCCTGCTCATTCCAAGGTGTATTTTTACTTGTTTGGCTCTATTTCCACTAGTACTCTAAAGTGAAAGCAAATGAAATCTGGACGAGAGAAGTCCACGAAAAAGGCGAATCTCAGTTACAAATGATCAGAAGAAAATTGCTGGCAGACAAGGTCTTCTGCTAGGGTTGTGGCGCTCACATGGTCATAGATCGCTCAAAGTAATCCAATTCGTAGGTTTTTTGATTCTTTTTGTAGAACAGAGTATATAACACCTGCACAATATTTGGAGCCCCACCCCTTAGCCCCAAGGTTGACCATATCTTTTTGCATTTTAAAGACAAGAAATCAAATATTTCAAAATCAAAAGTAATAAAGAAATCGGATTATTTTTAAATACAGCCCAATCTCCGATATAAGGCCACTTGGTGATTGGCCAAAAGTGGCCTTATCGGGGTGCTCTTGCAGTCAAACCTCTGACAAGACCGTCCTTGGGGGTTTTTTGGGTGTATTTTTTATTTAAGAACACTATGATCTAACTTTTCAGTCCAAAAATATTTATTTTGTTGATTGCGCTGTCCTCTAACTTTAAATTGGAATTTTGTATGCCACCGAATTTCACATCCTACTCATATTTCGTACCACTAAAATTTAGCTCTTAATTCGTACTGCAGTACCAGATCCAAACTAATGTTTTTGGACTAAAATGAAAAATTTTTTTATCAGGAGAACTTGTCGGGTTATGGTGTCGGTGCGAAAAAATCCAAAAAAATCTGTGACGGTGCTCGTTTCATGATCATCACAGTAATCTAAATATATATATCTTAATTCATTTGTCAAGCCGTATTTTACTGTAAATTGGTTGACTTGGGCACTACTCAATCATCACGTCATCACACCTCTTCTTCAACGAAAAATAACTTTCCATTCCAAATGTTATTATTGCTTTCCACTACCACCTACCCAACAGTTGGCCCTTTTTGTGGATGAAAAGCGTAAGCTAGTAGCTTGCCAGCACCAGAGAAACATAAATAAATAACTAACTGAAAGGATCAATCAACAACAGCCTGCCTGCCTGTGGCTTCCAAGTAGATTATCTGCTTAGTTGTTGTTATAGGTGGTTCACTATTTACTTGTTGTGTGTACTAGTTTTGCTGCTGACTTTATCTCTATTCACTATTCTACAACAATGAGCGAACAGGTCACGTGGTGTACTTCAAAAATCGCTGTGCTCAAACTTCTTCAAATTGTAGGCTTTGGTTTAAAGTGGCACGCCCGCGCGCGATACGGCAAAAAGGACGGGGACCAGCATTTTTTTGAAACGTTCCATTTATCACTCGCTTTGCATCAAATCTGATATTAATGATATTACACTACTTATTTAAAATTAGACAGAAAACTTAGAAGAGCTAGATGAAAATGCATATAAAAGTTTTCGAGGAAGAAAAGAACTGCTATTCCCAGCCTTAATTTTGGTATTCTAGTGTATATAACACACGGGCATTCTCCTTAGGGGGCAAATCTACAGATCAAACTATTCTTTGAATTATCTTAATTCATGTAAAAAATTCTAAAATTGTTTCAAATTGTCAGTCGAATACATGCTTACATTTTTTAGGCTCTGCCTCAACCCAAAACAATTATTCGATCAAGAGAGATATTTTGAACTTTTGCCTGTTACCTCTATATTTTGAGGTTTCTGCTAAGAGCATATTCGTAATCTACACGTTTTTTGAAAAACTTTTGTTTACACTGTTTGCTGTTTTGATGTGTTCTTCGCCCTTAAATAGCCCTCTGAAGTTGACCACTGCCAAAAAGTGACTGTTTCGTTAATGTGACTCCTAAACCACTATTCCCATTTTCGAATATTATAATTGACCTCTTGTTAGAAAGCGCTTGAGTTGCGCTTTCTAAAGATATATATATTTTTTAGTATTTATTTATAGAATGCCGAAAAAAATGCAAAAGTATTTAAAAGTGCTAAAATTTTAGTCCACAATCTCCGGATAAAAAGCCATACATCTCAAAGATTCATTCCAAGTGGCAAAAAATAAATTGCGAATTAGGGAGAGCAGACGATTCTGAATAGGACTGTCGAAAAGTATTTCACAAAAAGCAGTTCAACAAAATTCTGGAGCATAATGAATGAAAGAGTTCGACTAATGTACTAATGGAGAAAGCTTAAAAACTTTTTCATCGCTAGGCAAACCTGAATAAATATGGATAAATCTGAAAAATCTCCGATTCTAGCTGAAAAGTCTCTGTTTTGCTGTAATGTCTCCGCTTTCAAAAAAGGTGAAAATAGGTGTTCGTTATATCGAGACCCGCGGGTCTTTTCGGCAAAACTGTTGTTATGTACAAAAGCGATCAGTAAAATCTAAATCCTGGACTAGACTGACCGAAGACAACTGGCAAAAAGCTTCAAAAATCGAGCTAAAAAAAGTGTCGTACCCGAGGTGGAACGAACTTTTGGGGTTCGTTGTATCGAGACTCGACTGTAATAGTATAAGATGATCTGTATAAGATTTCATGCAAAGCTAGGGTCAAACGGAACAGTTCAAAAAAAGTTGCTGGTGCCCGCCTTTTTTTCTATTGGCTTTAACTACGGATGGTGGTGAATGGTTGATGGATTGACTTTTTCGATGATTAGTTTACCTTGAAAGTGTGTTTACATTAAAAAGTCGTTGAAGCTAAGTTAATTAAAGTATTTATTTGGGCTAGCCCAATTAGATTCTTTTAGAGCAATTTTTTTATATTTTTTTCCGGGAATAAAAATCTGTGTATAGTTTAAAATTAATCCACTGCTGTCGAAAGGGTCTGTTACGCTCTGTTTCACAAAAAAGCTGACGTTTGTCATTCGAGGGGGTTATTTTACATAAAAATAGCTCATTGAGCTTGTTCTATGGAAGCAAATTTAAGTGGCGATTGAAGTAGCAGAATTTTTTTTATCAAGTTGTTGTGTTGGCTTAAATTTTCCCACTAAGTGGGAGTGGGACTGAGGGAGAGGTTGGTTAGAACTCCCACCTCAACTTAAAAAAGTACACCGAATTGAAATTTGTATTTGCAGCTGTGCTCAACCATCACATTTGTCTTCTTGATCGAGGGTCGCGGCCAATGGGGTTAGTTTGAATTTACTCAAAAACACAAAAGTCGCACTACATTACCTTTACTTTTATTCTATCATTTTTATGGATATTTATCCGAAAAACATTAGAAGAAATACAGAAAAAGGCTATTAAGTTCCAAACTTCACACAATTTTTTGACGACTTAAATTTGATATTAAGGTGCCTATACACTCATCTTTGTGTCTTCGCTGGTCATTGGCATTCTCACACTGCTCACTCTATTTGCCTACTTCTGGCGTGTGCATGCTAATAACAAGTTTCCTTGGATCTCTTTTGTAAGTTTTAGAAAAAAATTGACTAAACTGCAGCGTACTAGCCAGAGTTGTGAAAAATACTGATATACTTGGTTGTATACCAATGCTTCAAAGAAGCCAGTATGACAGGACTAAATAAAACCTAAACTTCGACCCTCTTGTTATCGGCCCCATTGGTAATCAGCAGAATTTTGGTCAAAATCATAGTCCGCTGTCAAAATTTCTCACAAGGGAGTCTCACGATTTTTTTATGTCTCGACAAGTGAAATTCGACGTTATTTTACAGACAATGTCCAAAATTGAAAAATAGCAATCATTCACAACAACTGTGAACTGTATGTTGCTTACATAAATCAAATATTTTTGCTATGATGTTGCGTTTTTAATAAAAAGCTTATGATAGCTATCTTTGTTTGAAAGAACTTTTATACGGAGGTGTCAGAAGTTACACAAAACATGATATGTATAAATTTTGTTCCGTGCAAATTATAAAGGGTCCAAGTTTCACCCCAGGTGTGTGCGCATCTCAAATTTTAGCCTCTAAGCCAGGGCTCTTTTGAGAATTTTCGAAATAAAGTACATTTTGTCAAATAAAGTTTTAGTAATATTTCGTCAAAAAGGGTCATTTTATCCAGATTTTTGAGGTAAAGTCTTGAAAAATTTTAAAGATTTAGGGTCCAAATAAAGTATAAATCTTAAAATAATGTGCAAACAAGAGCCCTGCTCTAGGCTTTAGTCGTAAAATTAATTTGATATCGATGAAAAATAATAAAATGGTGAAAATTGTGATTGGAGAATATTTAATTTTGGCCATAAACTGTGGTAAACTTAGGTCGATTGGTCCACAGGTCAATTGGTCCACAAAAGTTTTTATCACCTCCAAATACCGAATAAACTATACTATCTAACCCAAAATCGTGTGCTGAAAACGGTTTGTTAGGACCAAAATGCTGTTTTGACTATCCAGAATCTCAATATCCAATTAGTACCTAGGTAGGTATCCACTCCGAGGTGGTCGTACCCTAATTTGAGGTAATTTTTCTGAATAAGCGTACAAATAATGCTATATTCATTTCAAACTGGTGCTTAGCACGGTTTTTAAAGAATCGTTTTTATCAACACTTAGAAAATGAAGTAGTTCCCTCCTCCAGGTGGACGTCCAGCTGCACAACTTGAGTGCATCCTGAAAATTTGGCACAAAAACAGCCTTTCAATCTTCACTAATGTACTCACTATCGTTTTAGGCAAAAAACTGTTTTATTGCCCTTAGTCAAAATTACCTCAAATTAGGGACACACTACGGAGTGGATACTACCTAGTTTGTAATTAATACCCACCTAGGTACTAATGGATATTGAATTTCTGGATAGTCAAAACAGCATTTTAGTCCAGATTCAATTTTTCAGCCATTTTTAGTATTTTATGTAAAGTTTGTTCGGTACTTGGAGATTAAATGAGTTGCAGGAGATCGGTTTCAATCTAGTGGCTTGCGTGCTGAGTGTCATCTTCACTGGCGTGCTAATATACGACTCCATCAAGATGTTCAGTGGGGAGTTCCACCACCATCGATATGTACCTCCACTCAACATTGGATATGAGGGCTGGAAACACAGGATTCTCATAGTTATGGTCAGTCTACACACCTTTTTAGACAAAACCGTTGCTTAGTTTCCTTTTATTTTGCAGGTGGCTCAGGCGTTGAACAGCATCTTCTACCTAGTTTCATTGGTGCGGACAAAGATGCATGGTATTCATTGATGTAAAACGAGAGACTTATCATTACATATGCACACCACATATGCACTAGTCAGCTTATTAACCACACTAAATGTCTTTTTTGAACTATAAATTTATTTGCTATATCGATTAAACAAGCACTTAACATTTACACTTTTACAACGGCGTACTCACACCCATCAGTGCACATTTTTACATATTTTATTGAGCGATGACGAGGTTTTTATTCCAAGACCAAACTATTTTAATTTTTTTGATAATTTAAAAAATCAAGTAGGATTGTCCAATTGATTGGCCAATTTTTTCTAGATGTTTTTTTTGTAAAAATATAAGGTAAAAATATAAAGGTTTAATACAAAACACAATATCACAACAGAATTATTTACATTTTTCCAAAAAGTCTGAAACCACAACCAAATTTCGAAAAAGTATTGAAATTCAAGCCAAATTCTAAAAAGAAATTATTGAAAGATTCTAGCCCATTGGCGGCCAATCTGGTCTTGTAATAAGCAACACATCGCGCTAGCTCACGTTTGTTCATTTTGCGTTGGTAGGCGTGGGTATGCCCTTTCAAAAAAAATTAAAGCTTTTTGTGATGTAAATCAAACAAATGGTACAAATGACAAATTATATTATTGTCGACAGTGACCATACAACTCTTCAATGCCAAAAATATCGTCTTTGGTCAGGTGGAGGTTGCCAGTCGCCAACTCACTAAATTACTTAGATGTTAGGTGTCATAAAATTAATTCTGCAATTCGGGAGATAGGCTAATAGAGTTAATCACTACTGGGGTTGGCCCTCGTCTCCGCACTCTCCTTTATCTCTCCCTTCTTGTATCACTTTTACTTAAAGGGGCACCAGCGTCACACTGCAATTAAGGCGGGGATCCGCAATTTATTTCTCTCATGACAGTTTTCTATAAACGTTCTACCTAATCCGACGAAAGTTTTCTGCCTACTTTTTATTAGTAAGATAAGGTCATAAATATCAGATTTGACATGAAACGAGTGAAAACAAAGACGATTTTTGAATAATGGCTGGTTCCCGCCTTAATTCTCAGTGTAACGCACTGATATGCCCCTTTAAAGCTTTTACCCGTAACTCCCTCAGTATCAAAAAATTGATCTTCCCACTCTCGCTACCGCATCTCTTCCCCCTATAAAAATTCTCTGAAATTTATGGCCGGAGTTCATTACAGCAACTCCTCCCGAAAAAGGGTTTTAACTGCTTTTTTGTATGTTTCAGGGCCGGAGACGTGTAGAAAACATGTTTTTAGGTGGGGGCGGCACTTTTGGAAAAAAAAATTCGACTGAATTTTGACTTTTTGCCTTGGGGGACCAAGGCAAAAGGTACTGGAGGGTACCTGGATTTTCTGTTTTTACATTTTTACCTTGTTTTTCTGACTAGAGTTTGGCAAAAAGAGCCTCTAAATGCATTTCCGATCAAGAGTCTTGCTTGGAATTATAACTAAGGTATGTGAGTGCGCGCATCTCTAACCCATCAAGCCCCCTGCACCTCTTCGGGGCGCAGGGGCTTGGATGGTGGTGCGCACTCTATTGAGAGATGCGGCTCTATTAGAGAGAATACGGTATGTTCAAATTCTCTCTTTTCAATATTGCTTCATTACGACTATAACAGAAAGAAAAAAGGCACGGGTGAGGGATCAAAATTATGTAAAAAAAAATTTCAAAAAGTGCCGTCCCCCACATAAAAACATGTTTTCTACGCGTTACAGGCCCTAAAACACACGAAAAAGTAGATAAAACCACTTTTTGAGAGGAGTTGCTATAATGAACTTTAGCCAAATTTATCCCCAAATAAAAAATCACGAGGAAGAGCCAACCCTGATCACCAATGTGTCCTCCCCCCTACCTGGCGGTTGAAGACTATAAAAAATGCTATGGTCTCCTAATACTTTTTTATCCAAATTTTTAATCATTTAAGTTACAAAAAGACAATAAAGGCTCGCGCTGCTAAAGATTGATCATCAAATTTTGCTATACTAAGCCCTTTTCCAAAATCACCACTACCTAAATAAGTCTTCGTAAGAATACAGTCAACCCTCGATTTAACGTCACCCATGGGGCCTCAGGGTGACGTTAAATCGAGGGTTAATTAAATTTGAACATGTAATCAAACAAATATTTTGTTATTGAACCAACGTAATAGCCAAATATCATGAGCGATGAATTCAAAAGTCAGGTTAGAAGAAACTAGTGACTACTAATTGACATTGTTTCTTTATCCCTGATTTCTAGAAGACGATTTCTAGTACATTGCTATGGCGAAAATTAGAGGGCGCTTCTTTTTAAGCAAAGCCATGCATCGGGCTTTTATTCCACTGCACCAGCACCATCCGCTACACTAGAGCCCTACTTTTCCTCGTGATTTTCCTTTCTAGCGCCTGGTTTTCTGATGCTTTTAAATACATCGGGTAAATGCGTCATGCGTATAAATTCCCTATTCGTTTTTTGCATCTTGGATTTTGTTGGCATGACGAAAGAAATTTTTTATGGAACACTGATGTGCTTTAAAAAGTAAAAAAGACCATAAATAAGAAGAAAAAAAGGTGAAAAATTGAATTGAAAATTTTGAATTACGGCCCAAAATATACTAGGTGACGTTAAATAAGGGACCAGCTTAGGGGTGACGTTAAATCGAGAGTTGACTGTAATTCTTTGTGTATTCTCCCTTTCTTTTCCCTTGAAGCACGTATAAACTTTTGACCTCTCAAAAATTCCACCTGTAATAAGGGTTCATGACGGATTTAGAGTAGGTGGAGTGTCGAAGTCCTAGTGCATGGCCTAGTTCATGGAGAGCCACCTGCCAATATTCTAATTTATAAGATACACAAAAAATTTGACCCACATATCTTAAGTCAACCATATTTGGGGGTGTTTTGGCCTGGTTTCGACCGCCACCTACAGTCCATTGCTCGCTTGCATCAAAGTGTACAATGCCTTCGGTTGGATAGGCAGAATGAGCTACCTACAATCTTATCAATGCAATTGATTTTATGGCAAAAGAAATTCACAAAAAAGCAACAAAGTAAAGTAAATTGTTAACAATAAAGCTAAATAAATATAAATCTACCATGCCTCCAGGTCCATCAAAAGCCTCTAAGTCGCCATGAGCATATTTGGCAAAGAAAATGTCTATGTGGGCCACTCTTTTTCGACTTAGGGTCTCTGACTGAATGGAGGGCGACAGATCAACCAGCCGGAAAAGCCTGCCTGACTCCCTTTGCCAGGTCAAAATAGCTTTGTGAACAGTTTTTCTGAAAATAACACATTTTCACAAAACAGAAGCTATCAACCTACTTGGCTAGTTTGAATTCTTTGACGGTTCGAAAGAGTCGAAAAGGGTCTCGAAAGGCCCACGTCATCAAGCAGCGATTCCACTTGTGCTTGTATAGTACTAAAACTTTTGATTGGAATTATTTACAAGGTGGTTTACGTGCTCTTTCACGATTTAGATTAGTCACAACTTTTTATATTAAATACGGTATTGCCAGTAAATGCTAACAAGCCACCCTGCTACGAAGATAAAGAGATACGTAGTTCGAGCAGGACGTATCCATCAGACGGCAATGGAATAATCATTGTCAAGGCTATCAGAGCTTGTCAAAGGGTGGTTTATGGCTGAAGAAGCTGGTTTAGAAGATTGGCTTCTTATCTTTATTGCTACCTCCTTGTAATTATTTCTGAGTTGGTTTGGGTTTTTTTAGTTTTAGAGATTTAAATATAATATTACTAAACCAATTTTTTTCGTTTTCCAAATCATAAAACATTTTTGTGTAATATCGTCATGCATGTGTTGTATTGGGTTGGTGCATAATTAACGTCGGTTTTTTAATTTTCACACTATTCAACAACAACCCAAATACAAGTCCGCCTATAACATTTCTGAATATTATTCTGGAGCATATTCACCCTCTACATCAATAACAGCTTCCCATTTGCTCGGTAGCCGATCAATTTACGAGCGAAGAAGTGAGCATTTTTGACGTAATCAGAAATTGTGGCCGATATTAAAGCGTGTTTATTTATAAAAGTTTTAAATCTAAAGAAATACTCCTGTCACTTTATGCAGCCAAATTTATAAAGAGAAACTATTACACACCATATCTTTTTGTAATCCTGTGTTGGTGGTGTGTTCTGAGGTAGGAAGACTGCAGTGCCTTGCACAACACTATATTTTCAATATCCACTACAACTAGTAACAATAGCATGAAAACCAATAAATTATTGTAAGAACCATATAAAACCATAAAAGGTGAAAGTTAAAGCAGCACCAAATAAAAATACAAGTGACGGTTGTATCAGATACCCACAAAGTGTTCCTTTTTTGCAGCTAATTGGCTTCCGGAAAGAGAAAGGGGATAAAAATCAAATTAAATGACTGGATTGCTGGCGAAAAAAAGATCAAGAGCACTGATATGGATAGCGGTTCAATTATCCACGATCAAGTTTATGGATTTTAGAAATCGAAAGCTCAGAGAGACACCTTTGCAAAGGGAAAGTTAATACATTGTTTATTTTTCACAGGTCCAGCAGGGTGCAGGCACAAGTTGAAACTACTGAATTTTTTGACGTTCTGCACACACTTTCCAACTCAGTCTCACTCACAGACTTACCCATGCACAATAAACTCAGACAAACAAGAGTGACCAAAAATTTGTAAAAAACAACTTTCACTGGGCTATAACTAAAAGGACTATAGTGAAGAATAGGGTTCCAAAATCAGCTTGGTCCCCTCTTGTTTTTCGTAGAAACTAGTTTGGTCCTATAAATTTTAATAAATTTCATAAAAAATTATCCCCCTGTTGTTTTTACAAATAAAACAACAGGGGGACCAAGCTGATTTTGGAACCTATTCTTCACTTTAGCGCCAACTAAAAGTTAAATATACTTATTAGATCGAAAAAATCGACTTTGGCTATATCTAACCATCAAAATATTGAAACTGGAAACGGCAAAATCTGGAAATGATCAAAATGGGTGATTCTATGAGCTAGACCAGGGTATAGCTTTTTTGAAATATTTATCCTTTTTTCTGCACCACAAATCCTTTATTTTTGAAATTTCAAATTTTTTGAAGTCAAAAAAATTTTCGCTTTAAAGTAGCAATAAACACGGTTATCCGACATTTGAGCGCCAAAATCAATTTTTGTAAAGGGGAGTTTATTTACAGCACCCGGATAGTGAATAAGCCACCAGGTCAGTAAGTTTGCCACCTAAAAAGTAGGTTTTTAAGTCTTTCTCTAGATGCTTTTCTAGCCGGATCGCTGGAAAACAATAATACTCAAGTGTGTATATTATCATATGCTCAATTAGTCAAAATTAATTACTCAGAACTGCTATGAATACAATAATCATATTCGTCAAAGGGATTTTATTTGAAAAGAACAAGTAAAATTTTACCCACCCCAACTTCAATATCCGAGGTGGGTCCTCCTGGTCAGGTGGATATCCACCTGGATGGTCTGAAAAATAAAAATTTCTAAAAAACAAGAAATGAACCATTTTTTAACTTGAAATTTTGTTAGGAATTGGGTTTGTTAGGACCAAAATTGTGATTTTACCCATCCTAACTCGAATACCTGGCGCAGGTACCTCCTGGTCAGGTGGATATCTACCTAGCCTCCGGGATAAAAAAACTTAGCCAAAATAAAAACTATCCATTTTTCCTGCCTTAAAATTGCCTGGCAAAACCAGTTTCTTAAGACTAAAATTGCAATTTTACCTATCAAGGTACATAAATCTAGGGTTGGTATCAGCTGGTCAGGGAGGTATCCACATAAATGGCCTAAAATAAAATTTGAAAAATAAGGAAGCAATTCATATTATTATACTTAATGCAATTTGATAATGCGGTTTGATAATACCAACATTGAAACTTTTCCTACTAGAATCCCAAAATCCGAGATGGCAACGTGGGTGGCAATCTGAGTACCTGCCACCTAGGTACCTCTACATGGGTACCACTCCTTATTAACACCATTGAGAATGGATTGAGACCGTTGCGGATAAATCAGGACCATTGAGAATGGATTGAGTAAGTAGTTTATATGAACTCCCCTTATAAAAATTGATTTTGGTGCTCAAATGTCGGATAACAATAAGCACTAGATAAAATGACCCTTTTTCTTAAAAATGGTCAAAATGTCCGTTTTACCCAAATGTCCTTTTTTGAGATCGATACCCTCAACTAGACTGTTTTTTGCAATGTTCACACGTTTTTAACTCATTTTCATATTCACTCTGCCCCATAAAAACAACCGACAGATTCAAAAATTGTGCGAAAAGTTTATGTACGAAAATACCTCCAAATGAACTTTTTTTATTTCTGACTTTTGGACAAAAAAATTAATACTTAATACTTTCTGTTCCATGGTTTTTTTCTGACTCAGAAAAAAACACTCACTCATCCTGAGCCAGATTTTGGCCCATCGTTAACTGTAAAATTTTTCGTATATTGTACGAGAAATTCTACAGTTATCGACGGGACAAGCTTGACTCAGATGGTGGGTATGTTTGCTGAGTAATCAAGTTAAAAGAAAGCTTATTTGGAGGCGCGTTATATGTACTGTGGCCTTTATTTTCAATTAATACATAGGTATTTAAGTATATCTTGCGCTTTATATGGGTTCTTGGCGTATATGGGTTTTTGGCTACCACTTTTCTAGTGCAGTTAGTTCAGAGCTTTAAAACGATTGTTGTGTTTGCTCTTTCAATGAATTATATCTCATATTCCTCAAAATTTTCTGTCTCACACCTCTATACAGTCTTTTGGACTTCCAAGGTCATTTGCCTGTATTTGAGTTGAGGAAAAAGTATGCGCACACAATTTGTTTGGGAGAAGGGCAGCAGTGTTTGACCCCCACTTTTCTTTCTTTCTCCGTCTCCTCGCATTTCATATTGAGAAGCAAGGGCACCTTTTGGGTTGGTTGAAAGGTGGATACTTAAGCAAGCAGATCAATTAATACGCTTTTGTGGTGTGTGTGCATGACAAAGGAGAGTTATCTCTCCATTCTTTAACAGGCTTTCTCTAATAAATCCCGTCCCTTACCTTCTTTCAGGAATCAAACAGGGGAATACTGGAGTATCTCCCTTGCAAATCATGTCTTTGACTAGAAGGATATTTCCACATCGCCTCTCTCAAATTGCATTTTGCCTAGTCTGTTTTTATTCTGCAGGTAGTTTTTACTATTTTTATTTTCAGAAATTTAAAATAAGGGTTGCCCTCTAATTGGCCAGTATACAAAGTAAGCGGGTACTTAGCTAAATTTACCCACTAATTAATTGGTATAAAAAATAGTGTGAACCAAAGTTAAAGGACCATACTTGTTGATGACAATGCGAATTTGGCGAATTCAAATGCGCGCGAAACACTACTCTTTCGTCTCACACTGTGCTCTTTTAGTTATTTCGAACGACTCAAAAGAGTACAGTGAACGAAAGAGAAGTGTTTCGCGCGCATTTAATTCGCCAAATTCGCATTGTCATCAACAAGCATGGTCCTTTAAAAACTAGGAAATTAACGGATCTTTATTTTTGTTGATACCGTATTTTTTCTCTAATAAACGGCCACCTTAAATTCAAAAAACGTGTTTGTGGCACTGTTTCGGACAATTTTTTATGGATGTAACTAAATTTTCGCCCGTAAAATCTGAATTCTGCTCTTTTTTTGTTTTTTTTCGGCAAGAAATTGCCGAAAAAGGGGCAACAATTCAATTTGATCCTTTTTTATTTCTTCTCTCAGGGAAGTTACCACTCCTTTTGTAGCTCATCTCACTGCAATTTAAGTGCTAACTTGTCTGAGAGCTGTCTGCAAAAAATGCGCCAGATTTATTAGAGAATATACGGTAAGTACGAAAACAACAAAAAAGCCATTTTTAGGGCAAACTACTGAATTGAATGGCTTCTATCAAGTCTGCTAGTAACTTAAAAAGCAATTGTTTCAGCCTTATGTAGTGATGACATAGCTTCAAGTGCGGCTGAAGGAAATGCTCTTGGCAAGAAAAAGAAGCAGGAAGATACTATTCCAGTCATTGAGATCCGAGGAGAGGGCAAGCCAATGACATCAGCTCAAATCGTACGTTTTCTATAATAAGGCGGCCTCCTAACCGTATTTTTAGAGGAACTTAGAGGAAGTCAGCAACGGAGGTCCACTCGACATTAAGGTTTTTGATTGTGCTGAATACACCATAAATATTTTGCTTTGCTAGCCAATCATTTGGGAACTTCTTTACAACACTCAGCATTTTTAAGTGTTTCATAAGAAAGACGGAGGAAGTTTTAGAAAAAATCCCTTTGTTAGTTTTGTTGGATGTACTGATGTCTGTAAAACATAAACGAATTACTTTAAAAATTCCAAAAAATGAAAAGAGCTTTGTAGAGGGTTACCGTTTGCTGTAGGGTTGAACTTATTGACAATTACCCTTTTGGTAGAAAACCTGGGTACCAGGGATTGTCCGAGAAAAGCAAAACGTCTTGACTTTGTCACCTTTCACTACAAAGGCTTCTCAGAAACCGGCAAAAGTTTGACCAAAGCTATGGCCGACTGCCCAACGGGGTGCGCATTCAACTGGGAGTAGGGATGGTTATGCCTGGTTTGGACAAGGGAATCAAGGGCATGTGTGACAGTGAACTGCGCAAGATTCAAGTACCTTACAGGCTGAGCAGGAAAAACAAAAGCAAAAGTTGGTTCTCATTTAATAAATTCGATTAAAATGTATGTTATGTATAGTGTGGAGGTATTTCCCCAATGACGAGCACTGGCTGTCCTTTAACATAGAAATGGTAACTGTAGAGGAATGGACATTGGAACGACAATTCCAATTCATGGATTTGAACAACGATACCTATTTAACTCAAACTGAGGTAACGCTTATAAACTTGTTTCACTGTCAAAATTTCACACAAGATATTTTTTAAAATCACTTTATGCATAAACTCGAGAATTGCAGAAAAAATTAGTCTTCAAACAAAATTTTTATGACCAATATGATAACTTTGTTTTTAAGCTGGTCAAATTGGCTGAACATTTACGCAGAGAGTTTGGTTTGTTTTTTGAAATACCGTCAAATTTGGATATAAAAGCACCCCTCAGGACCGGCCAAAGATGCTCTTATATCGCGAGTAACTTTTAGTATAAGAGCACCTCTCAGATCGGAAAAGGTGTTCTTATAACCAGGTTTGACTGCGGCAGGTTTAAGACACAAATTTTAAAGTTCTTTTTTTTTAAATTCTTCTTGGACTTGAGAGAAATGGACAGTTTTTGATTTGGGCTTTAGTGAAAAAACAGAATAGAAGAAATTTTTCTGTGAATATTCTGTGAAAAGATAAATCAAAGTGTTAAAAAATTTGATGCTCTTCTTTTTTCACCGAGGACACACACTCGAGCCATCGAGCCTATTTACAATACGTCCTAGGTGCAAGAGGAATTTCTAAAAAAGACTCTTAAAGTATATATTGGCACAATTTTAGTCTAGGCCCACACCTTAAAGTTCTTAAATTCGTCTCCAAAACATTTTTCCATGATCTTTTTTGCAGTAACCCTTTTGTGATAAAAACGACAGGGTGGTCTTTTATAATCTCCCTAGTTTGTTTTTGCCATAACTTTTTTAATGCCTGCTTATTTGGCCAGATCTTTTTTTTATCTGAAAGAGGAGCATGTTGCGAATGGTACCAAACGCCTTCTAACACTTCATTCGGAATACCCATTAAAATCAACAACGTTCAATAACAGCGTTCTGTCTCCTCCGGCTGTGCAAGGCTAGAAATGTTTACAGGATTTTCGCATATTAACATCATCCTTTCAGTGTGGCCAAACTTCAACCAATTAGTCTTTGTTCAAGATGGTGCGCCACCACACTGGGCTGTCGCTGTTCGGAATTGGCTGGACGAAACTTTTCCGTTGCGTTGGATGGGCCGAGGATCACCAACTCCTCCTGTTCCAGTCGCCTGGCCGCCTTATTCGCCGGAAAATGCTGTTATTTGTTTTGTTGATTTTGATGGGTATCCCGAATAAAGTGTCATTAGCAAGTTTGGTACCATTCGATCCACCACAGTCTCCTCTTTCAAATAAAAAGTAGATCAGGCCGAATAACCAGACATTGAATGCAAAAAGAAACTTGGGAGATTATAAAAGACTACCTTGTAATATCACGGAAAGTCTTTGAGACGAATTTAAAATGTTTAGAGTGTGTGGGTGTAAACAGCCACAGGCTTTATTTATTAGGCTTTATTGATACAAAACTTTATCTGAATCTCAGGCAAGACATGGAGCAATGAAGACATCGACAATGTCATGGCTGCCAAGTACTATATCAAGTTAGTTTTTACAGCCATGCATAAATTATTTTACTCAATATTCTTTTTGTTCCAGATACTGACGCCAACTCCGACGGCAAAGTGGACTTAAATGAGTTCCAAAGAGTGATTCAGCGAGACATGGCTACAATAGCAGCTTCCAAGAGCTCCACTGACATGCAAGCAGCCAGCAAAGGCAAAAAAGCAAAAGGTGGAGTGGAAGGCAGAAAACGAGAGCCCGGATTTGCCTGGATTCTCGACTTCAACAATGATGGTATAATCAGTGTTCAGGTATTAATGATAGTTGTACATTAGCTACCAACTTATTAATCTGTTTCAGGAAATGGATGCAGCTGATCAAGTCTTAGAAGGCGAGCCTGCCATTCTGCCCCATTTCGCCAAAGAAGAACTCTAATCTATGTGTTTTGGCTTTATTTACACACAAACTAAATCTATAATGACTTGGTGTAATAAACACAATTTAATTAGTCTCTGTAGTCAGCTCTGCCCATTTTTGTGTCCATCCATAACCAATTAGGTCCAGATCTGTGTCATTCAACAGCCAAGACTCCAGTTTTCTGATCCATGAACTGCTGGCATATAGCCTGACTAGCTGGTCAGTTTGTTTGTAATTTCCAAATCTGGCATCCATCTTGTCAAGTACTCTGAGGAAGAGGCGTTTTCGCCTATTTCTCCAGTGAATCCATCCACAGCACAAAAAAGCCCAGCAAAGGGCATGTAGCAGTAGCTGCAGGCAAGGAAAAGGTATAGATTGTCTGGCGTAGCCTATAGGACGAATGTTGAACAGGAGGAATAGGCAGGAATATATTGAGTTTACTAGCCGAACCTCTCCAATAATACTCTGGAAGATTATTATTGATAGTGAAAAGAATATAAATAGGACAATAATTAACAATTGCCAATGCATAGGCAAATGTTGATTGAGAATTTGACCCAATCTCCAAACACAGTAGTAATAGAGTAGAATGGCTGGGGGTGTCCACAACAAGCAAACAAATCGGCCGAGAGGTGTGCTCAGACGAGGCAAAGAGACTGCTGAATTCGTAAAAAAATATTACAGTCGACGGTGGATAAAACGAACCCACAAAAAGCTCGTTTGTCAGTTGTCTTTAGCTGGCATAGTCCGAAAAATTGCAAGGATTCCGATTTCGCCAGTCGTTATTGTAAATTGCAACAGTTTTGCCAAAAAAGACCCGCGCTGCTCGATATAACGAACCTCGTTTTAAAAAAAATGCTTTGTTATATGGAGCGCTGCGCGTATTTTGGGGAGAACTCTCGTCGTTTACTACAATGACCTATAAAATCGGAATCTTTGCAACTTTTCGGGCGAGACTATCTAAAGATAACTGACAAAATACCATTTATTTTGAAGTCTTTGAAGAGACTTCAAAATTTGAGTCAAAAAGTGTCGGACCTTGGGGACCCTAACTTTGGGAGATCAGTTATATGTCGAGCGTCGAATGTAACTTGTTTTACACCACCAATCGGGCAACAGCAAAATTGTCCCTTTTTACTATTCAGTGTTTGTTTCAGAATAAAAGTTTGAAGGTTTTGATATAAATTATTGACAAATTCGAAAAGGCAAACTTGTCCCTCTAACTCTTTTAAAGGAGAAATTGTCGCGTTGCCGGCTAATTCTTGCCCTAGTAACTAATTTCTCTCAATTTACATTAATATTAAGAAACTATCTAGATTCCGGACAAAAAGTACCTGAGATTTGTGTTAGAGTGTGTACCACGAATGTGTATTACCGTATTTACTCTAATAGCTCCACGGGGAGTTTTTAAATGCCGAAAATCGGAAAAATTTGAGATCAATCTCAGGTTTTTGGCTGAAAATTTAAAATCGAAAAAGCGGAATGGGTAGAGCTCGTGGGAGTTAAGAAAACTCAATAAACAGCTTTGCAAAAAATTGACTCTGGGCTAGATATAGGTCCTCAAAGTTGAGGGAGCTATTAGAGCAGGGGGAGCTATTAGAGTAATACGGTACTTAAAATTCAATTTTATGTTAACTGCCTGTTTACCTGCAGATGAGCCCCACACTCAGACGCTAGCACTGAGTTGGCCAGAAAAAGCACAAAAATAAAGAGTTGTTGTAGGTCCATTTGCCAGTAGAATTATGGTTGTTGACGGAACCATCAAACCAGCGTAAACTCTTTTACGGAACATCCCATTCATTTTCACTTTCCTTGACTTAAAAAGCATTAAACTTATTAGTGAACCAACAATTGTTTACGGTATATGAGTATATATGAGTATATATTAATCCATTCTAGAGCTTCTAGAAAGTGAGTGCGTCTCTCAACCTCTGTCCAGCAAATTCCTTCTAGCCTCAATTGAGCTTCCCATTCCAAACTAAACAAGACTAGAGAACCGATCAACCACAAAGTCAAGCCTACAAGCAACCACAAGTGAAAACTACGAAAGCGATGGAACAGCACGGCGACATAATGCACCTATGGATTCTAAATAATTTGACTCGCTTAAAGTTGAAATTGGGACAAGACAGCTTGCGACATTTCAAATTGCGACAAATTCAAATTGCGACAAATCCAAGTGCGACAATTCAAATTGCGACAAATCAAATTGAGACAATTCAAATTGCGACAAATCAATTGCGACGAGCGATGGCTTTAAATATACTGTTATGTTTTGAAAGCTTACAAATTTTTTGTTGAGTTGGTTTCATTGAAATTGATTAACTAATTGGCTCTGAGGTCAGGTTAGTGTTGTTATGCTGTTCGTTAGTATGTATAAGACTTCTGCTCGACTCTTCTATCTCGATCCCTCTGCTACATATATCAAATTTTTAACACCACCAAAAGACCATTTCAACTTTTATTCATCAAAATTAAATCATTGCAACAAAATCAACACAAGCAGACAATATTAATAATGAGATCTAATGTCCTGATATTTTCCAAATGTGCAGCAATTGAAACAGGAATTCTATACGGGATATCAGCTCTTTGGGTCAACTGATAAACAGTTGGTCGTCAACTGCTTTATCTGATTCGCTGAATACATTGCCTTCTGTGACCGTATTCCTCCCGTCGCTGCAGCGGATTACGAGCCCGGCTAAACGTAAACCGAATATTGAATTAAGTAAATATCTGAAAAAATACAAATACAATTCGATTTTGGCGTGTCTTCTCTTCGTCAGTCTGCAGCTTGAGAACAACTTCAGCCAGTGGAGGACTACTGTGTCGAAAGTACCCGTTGAACTGCCCATTCCAGTTTTCTACACGTTGTTTGTCTAGGAAGACCAATCGCTCGCGCACTCATATTCCACAACGATGCAGGAAAGGTAGCATCATTTCCGTTTGGACGTTGCACATAGTTTCTTTTCGAAATAGGCGAAAAGCTCTGTGAATTATTGATGTCATCTATAATAAATAGGTATTTTTAGAACCCTACTATTGGTGTCCGACCGAGTCCCCCTGCAATTCTCTTCTAACCAAGTCATCTTTGGCAGCTGAACTTGACTGTATCCATCTTTTACCTCTCCACAGGCAGAAAGGCTAGCGCAGGAAGACACCGAAGAACAATTTTGATTTCGAGAATAGCCCACAGAAACTTCATTTTCTCTTGCTTGTAGACGCTTTGGAAGAGATGGAAAAGGCAATGTTTTACAGCAACATCCGGAAAAATGCTCAGAATAGCGTTTCTAGCAGCCGTCTCGAAATCTATAAAGACAGAAAACATAGTTTTGCATATTCGTATTAGGTTGGGTTGAGCATACCATCATCAAGGAAGTTGGTTGTTGGTCAGCAGCAAATTGAAGGAAAACCTTGGAAAACGCATCATAGTACACATCTTCTCTTTTCGATTGTAGCAGAAAGAGACACAAGAGCAAGAATGTGTTGGAACCATCGTTAGACGCATAAAATCAGCTACATACATCTGTTTGTAACCCTCTGGCGCAGAATAGAAGGTTCCATCCATAGCCCAATCATGATTTGTCTAAAACAGGAAAAATAATCAGGCTAAACATTTATTTAGCGAACCTGAAGAAGACGAAGACAATCATTGGTGGTAAATACCAGAAATCTTGGTGGAGGTGCTGGTTCGAAGAATCCCTTGGCAGCGAAGGCCCCAAATACAACTCAGTTACTATAAAATTACAATTGAAGTTCGAGAATATAAAATTATAATTTCACAGACCCGAATCGAAATGAAGAAAACCCCTTCCATCCTTAGTGCGTTTGATACTTTCTGGCCAAAGTTCGCTGTTTTCGCCTCTATTCACAGCACCAATATCTCTGTTTCGTAGACGAGTGAGACGCGATCGTAGAGTTTCCCTTGATGGCATCGTTAGAAGCGCTTCTCCTTGTAGATTTGCAAACGATTCATCCACAATGCTACTGGCTGGAGTGTCGCGAATACTTCCGGCTAATGATATTGCAGCGGAGACTCGCTTTCGAACCTGACGAAAAATTTGATCTTTATCTATTTACAAGGTCACCTGGCGAAAAGCTTACTTGGATCAAAACAGGATCTGGGAGATGACCATGATGGCTTTGTAACTCAACGAGATCTTCTTTATTTGTTGATGTAGCAGTCCCACCGCAATTTTTCTTAGCACATTTCCATGTCCACCTGCCATCTCGAACGCGCACTCGACGGAAAGTCATCGGATATCCATTGCAGAAGCCAAGCAGATTTCCCTCTCAGTGTAATAGTTGTCCATATCTAGAAGATCAAAATAAAAGTTACAATAGAAACACGTTGAGCGGAAGCATATTTAGATAAAGGAACTATTCAAGACTCGGACTTTATAACTATCGCAATTCGAATTGTCGCAATACGAATTGTCGCAATTTGAATTTGTCGCAATTTGAATTGTCGCAATTTGATTTGTCGCAACCTGATTTTGTCGTAATTTGAATTGTCGCAATTTGATTTGTCGCAATTTGAATTTGTCGCAATTTGAATTTGTCGCAATTTGAAATGTCGCAATTTGAAATGTCGCAAGCTGCTCCTGCCCTCTTTGCCAATGTAACTCAAAACTGTTATCTGACTATCATTTCGTATTTGTTCTCTCATTCTTATTTTAGTAATGTTGGACCTCGCTGTACTACAAAGTATAATATTCCGTTAATCTTTTGTTAAGTTTAGATGGATGATTTTTCGTGGACTAATGCCGATGTGATGGAGAAGCTTCAGCAACTCAAGAACAAGGAAGTCAGGGTGGGTGGTGTTATCGACTACTTCAAGCAGCAATACAACAACAAGTGCGCTATCAGGACCATCTACAATCACATGCCTAAGGAAGTCACCGTCGTTTCCTACCTCGCTAAAGAGGATGTCTTGTAAATTTTTAATTTTTCCTCTTCTATTTCCTGCTTTTAGATGGAATTTTTTCAGACCACTGAAGACAAAATTTGAAAATCAAATGCTAGCTATCAGAGAGAAAGTCAATTACCGACTCTACAGGGAACAGAAGGAGGGCGATATGTGTGCATTGATTGCGAGTAAGTTCATTCTTATACCGTATTACCTTGAATAAATCGACGGTAATTTCGTCCCTTGTATATTCGTCACCTAGTGAGTATTATGGTCGAATATGTTTGCTACCGACGCCCTTTTTCCTGTTTACCACTATATCAACTATTTGATTGACTAATTAACCTATCGTATAGTAAATAAATTATGTAATGATATAGGGCTCTGCCTCCGCCGGTTCCATTGCCAGCTCTTTTAAAAACATTTGGTTGCTACACACTGAATGAGGGGTTTCACGCCAATAGTTGTCGCCTTCATCCAATAAATAAAAACTGATTGCAAGGGACATCGACCGTGCTATGCGAGAAGAAGCAGAAAAAACTCACTAATGAGGCCACAAGAAGCACATGAAAGAGGACAGCATTACGCTCTCAATGTGGCCAAGGATGCAGGGCAAACAGGCAAGGAGCAAGATTCAATAGCTATTCTTTTTCCATCATGGCATGACGTTCGCAATCAATACTACCGTCGCAGGAAGATGGCCACTACAAATGTAAGAAATCCTTTCATGCCACCGCAAATGTACCATCAGACATACCGGGCTTTCGTATGGAAAATAGGGAAAGGTTGGTAATGGTTAAATTATTTTCTCACTGATTTATCTTGTGTGGCTATAGGTGGTTGTCTATGACTGACGAAGAATGTGGAGTGGTGATGTTTGCATCAGATGATGACTACAAGGCAGCGGCGCAGTGCTCACTCTTAATGGCGGATGGAACTTTTGACCTGTGCCCAATCGGATTCGCACAAATTTACGTTATTCATGCATTGGTATGTTTTTCCTTCATCTTTGTCATTTCGCTTGCTCTTTTTCAGTTCAATGGCGAATGAATTGCAATCGCAACGTGCCTTATGCGACAAAACCATTTCTAACTCCGTAATGGCCTTTCTCAATCTCATTCAAGAACTCAGTTTCTTCCTCATGATAACAACCCGAAATCGCAGAACATTACATAGAAATCGGTTTGATTGGTTGAGGACGAACAATATTTTGATCAATTAAAAAATAAGAGGTCGAGAGAAGGCATAGACATTTGCAAAGAGCAACAAAAGAGAAAAATAACTGAACGAAAACCTAACTTATTTTAAGACGTTTCCGTTACTTTGTGCCAAATGGCCCAAAGTAACGGAAACGTCCAGAATAAGTCATTTCGTTACTTTGTGCCATTTGGCACGCCATAACGGAAACGCCCCTATGCCTAGATAAATAGGTAAACTCCATATCTATTTACTCACAATAGTAAGGACTCTCGATAGTAAAAATTTTTAAGGTCGGTCCTTGCTTTATAACGCACCTCTTGATGTAATGGACTCTTATAAAGGCAGTGCTCAAGGATGCAAAAAATGAGAATATTTCTGTAAATGGTAGTTTTGTATTAGTATGCTCTTATCTGATGAGTGATAAGCTCGTTTCTAATTAAAAGCAAGAGCTCTTGGCTTAACACGTCAGAGATGTATTGGGAAGAAATGGAAAGCACTTTCTACCAAGCAGGACGTTGGCATTTATAGGTTAAACTTCAATCCCGATTTTTTGATATGATCATTGATATGATGGCTAATTGAAAGAATTCCTGGCGCATGTTAATACGAACATGTTTACCGAACTACAAAGAAAGTAATAAAAAAACAATTTTTGAACCCGTCCAGAATAAACGACCAGATAATTTATAAAAATCCAATTCGAAAATGACTAAAAAGCGTCCCTCTAGCCAAACAAATTCCAAAAACCTTGTCAATACTGATCATAAAATATCTTTCTGGCAAAAAAATCTAGTCATTTTACTTTAGATTATAAGAAATGGAAATAAATTTAAAAAATAGAAATTCAGACATTAGGAGGGTAACTTCACTTACACTATAAATCTTGTTTACTTTATCACGATTTCTTTATTTAAATTTACTTAAACTTAACAAAAATATATATGAGATCAGGCTATAAGTTCTCAAATAAGCTCATGCTTCATTAACTACAGGTGAATTCATTTGTTCCAAATCAATTGGTCTGAGCCCATGGCTTGTGAGAATACGCACTGTTTCCTCCAAAGCACTAAAAGTTCAAAGAATTAGAGGTTTAAACTTAAAACTCCATAAAATGCCAACCATCCATCCCGTATAATCCTGTAATAATCAGGCTGAGAGAGGTCCACAATAGTACTGCCTAATCGAGATCCATGATTATTTTCGATCGGGCCATCATCGATGATCAAGTCCAGATCCTCCCATAGTTCTTTGAAGTCCTGCAACACAAATGAGTATATTAAGCTCTAGATATACGAGCATTTTCCGCAGTCTCCTACTTTAAACAACATATTTTGTAGAAAAAGACAGACCTGAACACACAAAGGACTAAGCTCAGACCCGCTCACATTGGCGCTTGTTTGTACCAGGGGCATGTTAGGAAACGCAGCACACAACTCTTTGACCACCTTGTTCATAGGGATGCGAAAGCCAATTGTGCTGACTCCTGGATTGAAGGAAGAAGGTAGTTGATCATTTCTCTGGAATAGAAGCGTCACTGGACCTGGGAGTAGTTGTTTAAGCAAATCATCGGGAACTGTCTGGATGGCGTACCCAAAAACATTACAGTTAATAAAAGAGTAAATCAAGAGAAAAACTTTTGTTCAGGTAAGAATCCAATTCCCGGTAAATTACATTAATTATTAACCTTAGGATTACCTTGGTGCCCATTTGGGCACCAGAGCAACTTTGGGAGGCCAATTTTTTGTATTTCAAATATTCTGGCGAGCTGATTTTTTCTGACTTTGTTTGTCTAGTCGTTAGCTATATTTTGACGTCTTTTGCGATATCTTAGAGGTTTATTTTTGGTGCAGTAGAAAAAGTAGCAACAGCCGCTGGTGCCCAAATGGGCACCAGGTATGTGAATGAGAATTCTATGCAAAAATCCATGTTCCTGCTTTAGATATGTCTGATATATTTCCTCAGGATCCCTCACTCAGGATACATATGTGATGTTTTTGTTTTAGAAGATGTCTGTTAGCTCGAGAGATGAAGATTATCGATGAACGATTATGAACCGTCTACAGATGAGACTACGTTTCTTACTCATTACATAACAAATACGCATGTATTGATCATCTTGAATTTGTTTGCGTCCGGTGCAGGGAAGAATGATGTTTTATGGTTATAGAAAGCAATAAAATAGGTTACGCATGGTTTGGTGCCCAAATGGGCACCAATGGTATAAGATGATAGTTTTTTCTCGGTAATCCTAGGGTTAATTAAATAATATTTGGCACACAAGGCAATTCATGGCGGCTTTTTTCACAAAAAATTTTAATTTTTATACAGGGTGTAACACGAATTTTGACCACTTTTGGTATAATTGTCGAATAGCGCCACCTTATGAAACACCCCGAAACGTGGTTTTTTTAACGTTTATCACCTGAAAAGCTCAGAAAACATGGTTTCGTTCGTTTGTTTTTGAAAAATATTTTTTGACCGCTTATGGTGGGGACCCTTATGGTCAAATTTTCAATTATATATTTTTCAAAATTTTGCTTTTTTTGTTGTTTTTTGTTGGTTGCGTCCAACTTGCTCCTCATTGCAAGGGAGGGGGTGGGTGGTGTGTAATGGTATATATCCATGAAGGTGTATATATGCCCTTCCCCCTCCTTTGCAATGAGGAGCTAGTAGGGTCTTTGGCATGTTTGGCCGCGAAGCGGCCAAACATCGAAGCGCCATATACCATTTTGTAGCTCTTTCAAAAAAGAACTTTCAAAAAAAAAGTTTTGTCTCCTTATGTTCAAAACATTTGGACAAAAGGTCCTCCGAAACAGTGGCAACATGTTTACTGATTTTCTTACGCTTTCAGCATGTTTTTTTTGCATTCTCATCCTCTTTCTTGTTACAGATGCCTTTCTCGTGTGATGAAATGGTGGAAATTCGAACTCTGATGAATGAAGAGCTCAACGCCGTGGAAATCTGGCAACACAAAGGGCACAGAAACTGGCCGTATCCTTCAGTCCAGAAAGCTTGCAAAAGAATCAAGGTTGGTTTAATTTTGAATGTTTACAGTTTACCCTTTTAACTGTTACAGGAAAACAACGGACAAGTCAGCCGAAAGCAAGGAAGTGGTCGTCCAAGAAGCGCCAGAACAGAGGAAAACATTGGAATGGTCGGACATCTGATGCAAAGTCCGCCGCGCATTTCGGGAACACATCTTTCGCAGACAGCGAGAGGGACGGGGATTTCAAGGACTTCAGTGCGCCGAATCAGCAAGCTGGATCTGCAAAGGACGCCGAAGAAGAAGGTCAAAGTTCACTTCCTCTCTCTGAACAATCAACAGCAGCGAGTTATTCGATGTGGGGCCTTTTTTCCGGACAGTTCCTGCTCGACGTCTCGGTGCATTTTCTCGTGGCGTCGGATGAAAAGATGTTCTCGCTCCAAGGTTTGTCTTTGTGTTCTTTTTGTGTTCTCTTTACCGTGTTTGTTTTTAAGGTCCAATAATTCCGCAAAATGAAAGAGTTTACTTCGTTGGCCGAAAGTGTGACATTGCTCCTGACCGCCTTCTGCTGCCTTCAAACTTTTTTGCCCGCAAGCTGATAGTCTTTGGCGCGATATCTTGGAGAGGACCGGTAGCACTTTTCATCCTGGAGGAGCGCGAAATTGATGAATGGTGAGATGTACAGGAACCTGCTCTTGGATCTTGTGATACCGAATTGCCGTTGGTTTTATTTTGGGTTTCAATGAACACCACTTGACTTCAAGCGGATTCATCTTTCAGCAAGACGGGGCTCGGCCACACGAAGAAGAGGCTTCAGGATTCATCAAGAAAGACGAGTGGCCAGCCTATTCTCCGGACTTGAATCCCTGCGACTACCGGCTCTGGGCATGGATGGTGAAGAAGGTGTACGAATTCGGAAATCCTGCCAGCCTTCCAGCTTCGCGACAGAAGATCGAAGAAGTCTGGGCGGAATTGAGTTTGGAAACCTGCCGGCAGTGGATAGAAGAGTTCAAGCCAAGGTTGGAGAAATGCGTCGGAAGAAACGGAGAGCATATTCAGCAGTATTTCAATAGGATCTGAAGTTGTTATGAATTTTTGTGTTCTTCTTGTTCGGAATTTTCAGTAAAATATTACTTTGTTTGGGAGGGCTGATTCGTTGATTGAAATTCATCTTTTTGACCTAAACTTTTTTTTTTGTTTGAAAGTTCTATTCAAGAGCTACAAAATGGTATATGGCGCTTAGAAAAAGTATGGTAAAAAAATTGAGAAAAAGTGGTTTGAAAAAAAGATTTGAAACGCCGTTTTTTTTTGGCCCACCCTATAGATTTTATTAGAGCAAAATCCAACCAACAAGCGTCTTGTTTTCTTTATTTAGATCTTGGATTATGGCCAAACTTACATGCTCAATCAAGTAAAAATTAAGTAGAGAAATACCAACCTGGCGATTTCTTCAGTGGAGTGTATGAATAACCCAAAGGTTTGTTTTTGGGGCGTCGCTTCACTTGGTTCAACTTGTTGGAGTGTTTTAGCAATGTGACTAGACCATACAAAGTGTCTGTAGGCATTGCTACCACACCTTCTTTGCATAAAACATCCTTGGCTTTTGAGATGGCGTGCTGATTGGCTGAAAAGTAATATGAATTTATTAGCTTTGGAAGGGTGTTAAATTTAGTAAATATTAAATTTAAAATCATTAATTTAGTTAAATCACAAAAACCATCCACTTATACCGTACAACCTCTGTAACCCCCTCTCTAATTAGACAAAATGTACCCAAAAATAACTTCATTTCCAATTCACCTTCATCCATCTTATAATTTTATATGGGTCAGAAGGCGCCTATACAGACATTTTCGCAACAGACAATACCTAATTTCTGGCAGAAAAATCGTGCTTAGCGTGCTCGATTTGCTTGCAAACGGCTCCTAAAATTCAAAGTTGACTGTATATTTTTAAATTTTTCTCAAGACAAAAAAGATTTAAATTTAATCTGGATTTTCCTGATCGCAATCTTATGTCTTCACAAAAATAGGCAGATGCCCGTCTTAGAACGCGTATTTTTCGACGCTCTTTTTTTTTAACGAAAACTGATATCCTGGGAACACGGTAAACTTACCCACAAAAATTATTTCCTCCCTCTACGACCTATTTTTTGGCCTCCGAAGTCAAAAAAGCGTAAATCAGCCACACACACACACATGCCAAATACTAATATAAAAATTTTATATTTGCATTGAATTTCTTTGCCGATGTGCTGCTGCCCTACCTTTCTGGGGTATTGACGTTTCAGCACAAAACGAAACTTATTTCGTTTTGTGCTGAAACGTAAAACGAAACGAAATAAATTTCGTTTTGTGCTGAAACGTCACATATTTTAAATTAAATATTATTGGCGCCAATTCAAATTGTGTAATTTTTAAAGGTGCCATCAGCAATCAAAAGACGACATTCAGCAGCCATTCGTAAATCTGTCTCTGAGCAGAACATGACCAGACCCATTTCGAACCATCTAGTCTATCCAGGTTCAGTGAAAATGACCTATCCAACCATTTAGTCAGGTATAGGGGCGAAAGATTGATTGAACCATCTAGTCTTCCATATACTTGCCTCGGAACCGGAAGCCTCTTACGGGAATATATCCACTCTCTTATACTGGGGGCAAACCACTGAAAGTGGCTAATGTGACTCAAGGTGTGTATCACACATGCCATAAGCGTAAGAACTCAAGGCACTACTCCGGGCTAAAACTACCGAAGGGCATCACTCCGCTCTCCTTACTCTACTGGGGGGAAACCACTGAAGGCACTCAGGACCATTCACTAGGGCAATTTTTACAAATAAAAACACAGACTAAAAATATTACTGCAATAATGCTCAATGTAATATAAAAACATTAAAAAATTACACAATTTGCATTGGCGCCAATAATATTTAAAATATATGACGTTAATAAAAATAAGTTTCGTTAAGTTTAGTTTTGAATAAGTTTCGTTTTGTGCTGAAACGTATACGCACCACTTTTCTTATGTTAGTGATGATGGCTAAGTTCAACTATTGCCGCACCACTCAATTCAACCCTAGCCCCACCTAAGTAAATCGTCACTGCTTCAGAAAGGCGATCAAGCTGAGATTGAGTCCATCTCGGCGAGGCAGCAGATCTGTTGCGGCGTAGAGCCATCTGAAAAAGACACAAAACAAAGGATAAACATATATTTGCTAAATCACCTGGTAGAGGAGAGCGAGGAGAGCGAAATGGTGGGAGCCCCTGGTGGGGCCATGGTTGAATCGAGTGGTGGGGCCATGGTTGAATCGAGTGGTGGGGCAATAGTTGAAGTGCTCCGTGATGATTGCCAATCTTTTCAAACATTAAAAAAACTCTCTTGAAAAATGTATTTCAGCTTTTCACAGATTTTTTTTATCAAAAAAAAATATCTGAATCCTTTTACTCTTTTGCTTAGCACTTTTGGTAAACTTTCAATACATTCTAAAAAAAACACATTTTTCTCTTTTCGGGGAGTAAAAACAGGGGGTCATACGGAAAAAAAGGGCTATACTGTAATTATTTAGCACGATGTCAAATAAATGTACCTTCTGCACTATACATTATTAGCTTTGATTTGGAACGCCAAATTCCGGTCAACATTCGTCTCATCATCTTGATTTTCATTGAAATTATATTCGTCTAAAATTTTTGAAAATTTTAGTACAATTAAAATTTGGGATAATTATTACCGCTAGCAGGATTTACATTTTTAGACAGTAAAATTAAATTTTTTGTCTTCAAAGGTGCAGAATTCCTAAGCACGTCGAATAGTTACTATTATACTTTGTACGTTTAAGGTGAAGGTATGTAACCATAATCGCCAACGAAAGTTTAAAGAAATGATAATAACGGAATTTTTAAAAGGCCTGATGTTGCGAATCGCAACTTGCGATAACTATCCCACACGGCGTGTCAAAGCGGTAAAAATCGGAAATAGGAGCGCTCGTGGCAGGACCCAAAATTTAAAAAATATAAAAATTAGCCAAAAAAAGGACTGAAAATTTTAAACTTTTCAAAATGATTTTTTACACCAAATTTTGTGGGTTTTAGCGAATTTTGACATAAAAAGCTGAGATTCTGCGCTGCAAACTGAGAAGAATAGCTGATATCGCTAATAAAATTTTAGAGTTTTAACACACGAACGACAAACGACCATGTGTTAAATTTTCCTTTTTGACAGGTTTTAGTTTTCATTGAGAAATTTTACAAATCTTTTGCCTTTTTTCAATTAAATCCAACGACTTTATTGCCTATATGATGCAACTTATAAATTGAATGGATCATGACAAAATTGAAAATTCCGCGCCGGCCGATGTTTTTTCTGATTTTTTTTCAATAAAATTGAAAAAAAAATTCGGAAATTCGTGTGACACCCTGTAAACATTATTCTTGATTTAAGCATTTATGTCTTTGAGTTGTTAAGGTAAATGTAAATATAAGCTAAAAAATAACAAAACCTGGCAGGAATGAGTAATATGTTGCATGAAAGAAGTAATTTGGTTCAGGCCCGAATTTGGTGCAGAAAAGTGCAATGCAATTTGGTGCAGACCCAAATTTGGTGCAGGAAAAGAGTAATTTGGTGTAGGAAAGGAGAAATTTGTGGGTCGAAAAGCATTTCAACCATTTGACACACCGTGCCCACTACGAAATTTAAAGTAATTTTACAATAGGCCCCTTCAGACTTCGGCGAAACGCATGTGCCGAAACAAACATAAATGGATTTAATTAAAAAGCTTTTTTTTGTCTCTTCTTTGAAGATTTTCGCCATACCCGAAATATACCCCGAAACACCATTTAAAGTGACTGGAACTTGCAACTTTTAAAACCTTTTTCTAGATTTTTTATTACCAAAATGATCGCTATAATCTGGCGGTCATTTTGAGTAAAAATTTTCAAAGAAAAGACAATAAAAAGCATTTTAATTAAATCCATTTATGTTTGTTTTGGCACATGTGTTTCGCCGAAGTTTGAAGGGGGCCAATGAGTGTCGGACTCAGTGCGCGACTAGGCGTGCTTTTGGCTGTACTTTTTTTTCTGAGTTTAGAAAAAAAATCTGTTAGCACCGTTATGTAGCCAAGATTCGGGCTTCAAAATGAACCATTGACAATCCATATTTGATTGCAAAATTTTGGATAAAATTGCCCAGTCTGACACTGAGTCTGTCACTAAGTCTGACACTCAGACCGAGTGTCAGACTCAGTGTCAGACTGGGAATTTTTATCCAAAACTTTGCGCTCACATGCTGATTGTCAATAGCTCATTTTGAAGCACTGAATCTTAGCTACAGAACGGTACTAACAGAATTTTTTTCTCAACACAGAAAAAAAAGTACAGCCAAAAGTAAGTCCGACACTCATTGTGAAACCTGCTTTACGTTTTTGACACTACTTTTTGATTCTACAGCCCATCTCTGCTACAGATAATAAATTTTAAAATTGCTTTTACGAAAATTTGTCAGATACATAAAAATACACGAGCATTTGCCGCAGCGCTCCTTCTATTGTGTAAAAAATATTTAAAAAATCTTAAGGTCGCATCTTCATGGACCCCAGCCCTCCTTTTAGTAAAAATAGTCAAATCCGATGGGGCCTAAACCTGAGAGAAGTTGACCTTCACATCATAGTTCAACTGTCGATCTTTGACATCATAATACCGTATTTCCTCTAATTAAACGTCAGTCTCTAATAAACAGGCACCCTCTACTTTGAGGGTCTGTATCTCGAACCAGAGTAAATATTTCGCAAAGCTTTTTTTTACGTTTTCTTAACTTGCACGAGTTCCACCGATTTCGCTTTTCGATTTTTAATTTTCACCCAAAAATCTTGAGATTGACTCCAAATTTTTCAGATTTTCAGGGGGTTGAAAAATAAACCGGCATGCCCTTTAGTTAGAAGAAATACGGTGTTCCATCAATTACTAAATAAAAATATCAATACTCACACAAAATGATCACTCCAAAAGCAGTTGTAAAGCTAAAAAACTGCAGCCTTTAAAGCTAGAATAAGCTTTTTCTTCTGTTTATCCCCACAAAATCAGATGGACCAATTCAGCCAGTTGATTTGATAAAAAAAATTCAGTTTAGTCTAAATTGAGCAGCGCAATTTTCTCTTTTTACAATTCAACATAATGACAAGCAACGCCAAAATAATTTAGACAAAGATATGATTTCATATTCAGTATTGGCCGCGAGTGTATTATGTGCTCCGCTCCTTCTTTCCTGTCCACTTCGGTCTATGGTTTCTCGCAGTAGTAGTCTTCTACAAATACAGGTTTCTTTTTTGCACATTCTTTAATTTGTTGATGTTACCTTCATTTCTAAGTATATGCACTTACAAAGTTCATATTTTAGATCAGGCAACGAGCAGTGTCAGCAGGACCAGCCAATATGGATGAGCAGTCAAAAAGAGCGTTGGAAAATCTGCATAAACAGCGGTCTGGACTACGTCTTCTTTCCATCCAAAGTCATGTGGTTTCTGGTTATGTGGGCAACAAGTGCTCCGTCTTCCTACTTCAGGTATTCTTTGTTTTTAACTTGCTAAAGTCAGGATATCAGTATTACCATATCACCTCTAATTTTCTCTTCAGTTGCATGGGTTCGAAGTCGATTTTGTGAACTCGGTACAATTCTCCAATCACACAGGTTGGTAGACTGTTCAAATCATCAATAAATTTTAATACGTTTTTTTGTTCTGCAGGCTATGAAAAGGGTATTCGTGGAAATCGCTTGACGGACAAAGACCTGGACACACTGTATGAAGGGTTGAAAATCAATCGAATCAACAAGTACTCTCACATATTGACAGGTTCTTTTAATCTTTAAAATATGGAGTATACGATCCAAAATTTTTAGGGTATTGTGGTGATGCATCGTTTCTCCGCGGAATATCTTCAATAGTCAAGGATATCAAAAGTCAAAATCCAGGTCTCATATATGGTAAGTGAGATGGTGAGGTAGTACCTTACATCATACTTTAGACCTATGTAAAAGTTTGTAAATTTCAGTGTGTGATCCGGTCCAAGGTGATGATGGCAAATACGTAAGGCGTTGAGATTTAACCTTTTTAACAATTTGTTGGATATTTTGCAGTATGTTCCGGAAGAGCTTACAGACATCTATCGCAATGAAATACTACCTTTGGCAGACATAATCACTCCTAATGTCTTTGAACTATCGTAAGTATTTTTTTATGCTGGGGATGGTATTCTGTGTGCAGGCACAAAAATTTGTTTTTATTGATTTTGCTCACGAATAAAGTTTTAAAAGGTGAACTTGCTTAAACCTTTTAGATTTTATTATGACCAAGATCGACTTCTAAACCTAGTGCACGAAGGTAAATCCACAAAATTTTTGTTACAGTGAGATCTCGATACAACGACATCGCGAGGTACCGGCCTAAGGGAGTCGTTATATCAAGGTGTCGTTACATGGAGGTTCTTTTTACCCATATTTTCCCCCAGATCTTCCTCAAATGCTGTCAGAACACATTAAATAGTCGTAAAACCTTGTTTTAAACTGCACTTGAGTCATCCGATCTTGTCGTCACACATGCAAAATAAAATTATATTTCAGGAAATTGACGAAGCTGCCCGTTACAACTGAAGCAGAATGTTTGCAGGCCGTCAAAAAGCTTCACAAAGAAAGCGGAGTTCGTGTTATTGTGGTTACGTCCGGGATCTTGGCGGAAGGATGCTCCAATATTTTCTATTGCTACTCCTCAGAAATGAGTTCCAACGGATCTATTGAGCAGCATCGATTTGAAATTCCTATTGTCAGAGGTCATTTTGTTGGTGGGTTTTTTTTGGATATTGGCTTCTTTTTTTATTATTTTTAAAAATTATTAGACGAGCATTGCTTTTTAAGGTACCGGAGATGTGTTCACTAGCCTTCTAGTGGTTTGGCTAACCGAATTCAATGGAAACATAAAGGATGCCATATGCAGTGTGATCTCTTCAATGCAGGCGCTTCTTAAGAGGACATCAGCTGCAGCTTTTGGTATGCCTTTAGCCTTTGTTATTAATTTATAAAACTACTTCGTACTTAGAAAATCTTTCTTCTGGAACTACTCAGCCGACAGCCTCGCAGAAAGAGCTTCATTTGATTCAAAGTCGGCTGGATATCTTGGCGCCCGAAGGGAAAGTAAATTTCATCAAGTTAGAGTAGTATAAAACTTATGAGAATTTATAAATAACTTAATAGCTGACGTGTGTAGCTGTGATATTGCTCATGTTGTGAGTGTGTAATAAACTTTTGTGTTTTTACAAAAATCGGTCACTAAAGCTACATTAGTACCACCTTCGAGTGCTGTTAAAAGTTTAAATCCATACACTTCTTCGATACAATTATTCTTGTGTCGTATGCCAAAGCTTTGATTATGTAAGGGTTCGGATAAGGTCCCAGATTTTTCAAAATTTCCTGGAGTCCGAAACAAACTTGCATTTTTTAAAGCTACAATAAAATTTTGATCTTTTTGAATGCTCAAATTTTCTCGTTGACTTTATTCGGTACGTGTCCATTCGTCTCACCGATCCGCCCCATTCAAATAAAAAGGAAAAAAAAACTCGTAAAAAAGAACATTTCCTGTCATCCCAACAAATATTCTATAATTCTTCTTTTCGAGCGACCTAATGCTAATAATACATGTTTTTTTTATCACTTTTCTGTCTTCGCATTGCTGTTATTTGAAAAGTTCGAACCACATCCAGCGACTCTTTTTGGCCATTCGCACTAATCGCAAAAGATCAGTTTTCGTTTGTGGATTGAAATTTTGCATGTCTCGAGAGTGCTCCTTGTCAGCTTGCTAACCTAGTTATCATTACCGGAAAACCAGAGTTTGTTTACTTGGAAAAATGGACGGGAATTAAACATTTTTCGGCCGGTCTTTTTTTGGCCATACTTACCTACCCCTGAGTCAACCTGACCCTTTGGAATCTTTTTCCTAACTCCCCGCAGCTACTCTGGATAGTCCATGCACCAACTAGAGCAAGTTTTCTGTACATCTGCACACCAACGTTGCATATACTAGGTGGACTGGCGCTTTTACCGAATTATACCGAAATTGAGTGGTGGGGGTATACCGAAATTGTACCCCTTTTTCTAATTTGCCAATTATTATGATTCTCACGCAAAAATACGAAAAACTGTGCCACGCTAATACTTAAGAAATTCCAGATGGTAAAGGCATGATTTAGGTGGTAAAAGTAGGTCCCAGGTAGTTTTGGAACCCATGTGAAAATGTGCCGTAAATATATAAATATAAAAAATAATATGGCCGAAAAATGACCGGCCGTAAAATGACCAGCTGAAAAAGTCTGTCCTAAATGTCCTAAACCGAAATGGACGCTACTGCCGTATACCCCCGGAAAAGCCCATGTTAGTAATGGCCAGGCCCTAATTATAAAGGCCTAAGCCTAAGTAAAAATTATTGGGGGATGTTTATACGACACTAGCGGTTTTTGGGAGGATACTAAATGTACTAGAAGATAGTTTCTTGCGTAGATATCAGCACAACAGAACTAATAAAAGACATGACACACATGAAAACAAGCAAAAATCCGATAATTTCGAAAAACCTTTGGGGAACTGATTCATGGGTTTTAGGTTCAAGTGCTGTTTGCAGAAAAACAACCTTTTTTCAAGTTATCAACTAATCCTAACTAAGCCCCTTCGATGGTGCCGTGTGCTTGTGGCTTGGGGTTGAGATGAGCACACCCACATACAGCTGCTAAAAAAAGTTACTGGACAAGCAAGAAACTTCACTTTTTTACACGAAGTAGCTTGTGAAACATTGTTTTTTGAACAAAAACCAAATCAAACTAGACATATTTGTAAAGAATTTCATGTTCTACAAAATTATAATTTTTGTTCAAAAGATTCATTCTAAATATATTATATATCTTTTTATCTTTTTTATCTTTTTACCTTCTATTAAGGCCGCACCTTAAGTAGAGGTGATGAATCCGGTTCGGGCGGGATTTCGAGACGGGATTTTTAGCCAAAAATATTTCGGGATCGGGATTTTGGAAAATAAAATTCGGGATCCCGTCGGGATCCCGAACAAATTTCGGGATTTGGCTAATATCAAATCTATGTGGAAAATTACCGCTAGTCGCATCATTTTTGCACTCAGTAGCCTTTAACAACCTTTCCTTTACCCCACGCACACACGCAGCCATTTGAAAAATCATTTATTCACGCTTTTTCACATCAATGAACATCATTTTATAAGCAAACATTCAATCGGGCGGTGCTACCGCCCGACATCTTGATGACATTGCCACACACTCCACATTTTTGTTCAGTAGCCGACAGCTTTGCAAAAAGACCGATTCTCCAAATAACACTCATCTGAAAATGCACAAAGATAAAGAGCGCATCAAGGTACAAAAGCGGAAACGATGCAGCAGAATTCATCAAACAAATAATGAATAATTGATGAAAATGCTATAAAAAAGGTTGTGGGACATTTCCGAGTCGCCATTTCCGAGTCGGCCGTTTCCGAGTCGGACATTTCCGAGTCTAGCACAAAAACGTTAAATTTGCGCTTTTCTTGCAGCTCAGTTCTTTTTGTTGTTTGTTGAATAAAATTGCTGCTTTAAACTTCAGCCATCGAAAAGGAAAAAAAGAAATTATGTTAGGGTTGATTCAAATTTTTACCAGAATAATACGGTAGGCCAGTAGCTCCCAAAATTTTTATTCTTCAACCAAACCTTTCAAACGTCCCTCCCAGACTAACTATCAACGATCAGTTTCTACAACAATAAGAAACACTACAATAAATTAACCAAGTCAAAACTTTATTGACAACACCAACACCATGTGCAACAAAGAGTGTGGAAAAAGCGCAATGTAAAACCATGTCAATAACATTCAATGTCATAAGGTTGATAATTTAATTCTGCACAAACAGCCCAGACTTCTTTCAACGGATACGGTACAAGAGCTTGCGCTGTACACGATACTGTATTTCTCCACGGCTCATGCAATACTCGATGACCTAAAATTTTCAGATAAATTATCTTGTAGCAGAAAAGACTCGGTATAGTAGATTATAAATTGATCGGTCGATTTCTCCCCAAACTGTCGGTAAAAAAATATCGATCAGACAAGTAAAAGTAAGCCACAAACTTTTAAAGTTTTAGAACAGGTTTGTAGTGAATAAAACTGTCCCATGAACTATGATGTGCAGAAATTTACGCGTCATTTTTTGTCAACAATAAAACAACTGTCAAAAAAAGTTCAAACAAAATAGTTTGGGGCACCAACGCGAAGATTTGGTTGATAAAGATTACAACCCTAAAAAACTGTACCTTTCGGACGATAGGCTCTGGGTATCCCTGTCGGACAAACTCATCAATGATCAGATTCTCCGAAACATAGGACCCAATTCCAAAACGCTTCTTCAGCTGCACTTCAACGCGATTGAACAATTCTTGGTCCTCCGCTGTAGTGAAGCCTTCGACACCTGCAGAAAGCATGATCAGCTATGAAATATTGACTGAAAACTAAACATACCAGCCAGACTTCCAGATTTAGCCGACGCAATGGTTGAAACATTGAACAGCCGGATAGCCTCTTCCACGTGTCGCTCCTCGGCAAAGTTTAAAAGCTCCATTTTAGCCAAAGATTCACTTATGCGGACGACAGCCTCCAATTGACGCACAGTGATGGTAATCGAGGACTGGTGCTTCTCTAAAAAAACCATTAATGCTTATTGACTTTGACAGATATTGTTTCCCTACTCTTTGAGCCAACATTTGCTTCATCACGTGGCGGATTGCGCATTTTGATGTAATTGGTTACAAGTTTGTGGCTGGCTCTCTCCGACAACCGAGGAGCACAATTCATGCGAGCATAAGCAATAAACTTCTTCAAGAACTCGAGGGGCAATTCATCGTCGTTTTGGCCAGTGCGCTCCACCTGAGAAGGTGTCGCCATAGATGAAGGCATAATCGCTTCACTCCCTGCATTGCTGTGCACAGCTATCACGTGCTTGGCCAACATCTGAAAGTATAATACTGGAGTACTTCACCGCCTTAGAGTGTCAAATCAACTGGTGCTCACCTCATCCCTAGCTGCGTCATGAATGTCTTTCACAACAAAAATGGTATCAAAACGTGAAAGAATAGTCGGCATGAAATCAATGTTGTCATCCCCCTTTGAGTCATCCCACTTTCCAAATACGGAGTTAGCTGCGGCAAGCACCGAACAACGAGAATTCAGAGTAGTGGTGATTCCAGCCTTTTTATTAATTGATTAATTGACACACGCAATAGTAAATTACCTTGGCAATACTAATAGTTTGCTGTTCCATAGCTTCGTGGATGGCAACGCGGTCATCTTCACGCATTTTATCGAATTCGTCAATGCAAACAACACCTCCGTCAGCCAACACCATAGCACCTCCCTCCATAATGAACGAACGCTGTAAAATTTGAAAGTTACTACCTAAAAGGATGTAAACCAAAAACCAACCGTCTGAGGGTCTCTGTTGACGGATGCAGTTAAACCAGCAGCACTACTTCCTTTCCCAGACGTGTAGACGGCAATAGGAGAAACTCTTTCCACAAATTTGAGAAGTTGAGATTTTGCTGTACCAGGATCACCCAAAAGAAGCACGTTGATGTCACCACGTCTTGTCAGTCCATCAGGAAGCCTAAGAGATGCTTTAAACTACCACTCAGAAGTCACAAATCAAAAAGTTTACCGCTTTCGAGAACCACCAAATAAGAGGCACGCAATAGATCGCTTAATATCCTCAGAACCATAGATAGAAGGTGCAATGCTCTTGGTAATGATGTCGTAGACTTTCGGATTCTTGGCCAGCTCACGAAAACGACGCTCTTCCTCGGGAATAAAAGTTATGCGATCTGTCCTGCCGACACCGGATGACTGTACTTGGATCCCGACCACTCTCAAATAAGGCGCTCGAATGCCAGACATAGCCTTATTCTGCTCTTTCCCACCCTGAAGACATTTCATTAACGAATGAAAAACGAAAAAAATCACCATTACCTGTTTGTTGAAAACTTTCTTGATTGAGAAGATACCCGTAACAACGACCCGATTCCCAGGTGAAACTGAATCCGCCAAATATCTGAAAAACAATAAGTGCGCTAGTGCAGAATACGTTTCCGCTTTTGCCTTGGTCCACCGTCTTGTTTTTTTCAACAAATTATTTCTAATATTTTCAAATTTGAGTCAAAATATGCGGCTAGTACTTCTTTTCTTCTTTCTTTTAGATCAGATGCGTTTCACTTTGGTCACAGAGGCTGTTCTCTGCCAAACTTTGGATTTTAGACCTGTTTCTCCAAAGTAAAATACAACCCAGGAAAAAAAGAATTTAAGTTGTTTAAAATGTTTATTCCTGCAGCTATGTGTTACTAAGAATTAATAAATTCGGATGTTCATGCAAATAAATTCAAAATAAATTTGCTGTTCAAAAATAATTTGTTGATAAACAATAAGGGGGACCAAGGAAAAAACGGAAACGGAGTCTGCATTAGCGCCATAATATGAAGACACTTTACAAGTCAAATACCTGTCGACGTAGAGCTGCAAATGACGAGGCATCTCCCCATGAGGCACATCTTCTGGGTTTTCTTGCATTTTCAAGGTCTGAAAATCAATGCATTTGCTCTTGTCCGGCATGATCATGTAAGGGTCCATAGGGCAGCGCTTCCACTGAGCAGTCTGAGCACTGAAAAAAAACAAAGTTAAATGTTATGTTATCGCCCATCACGAGGGAAACTTACGATCCACATTTTTGAGGCAAAGGGAAACCCTCCATACCCGGCTTCACTTCAACATCATTGATAGTATGGCGACATGTTCGGCACTAAAATTATCAGAAATTAACTGTTTGCTTCAACACAATGGACCTAACCTGAAGAGATATACGAGTAGCTCTGGATCTGACCTGAGAAGCAGCGACTATAATCCCCGACACCTTCACCAACTGTGACACAACAGAGCTCTGAATTCGGTAAAATAGTAAAAGAGCAGAATTTCAGACAGCAAAGTCCAACCTTGATTTTTCGAATGCTGACTGACGAATCGCTCATTCTCAGTCGAATCTGAATGTCCGGCAATTCCTCCTGTCCAACCGGTCTGGGATTGGTGATTTCATCTGCAACTTTTTTGGCGGCATCTTCGAACTGAAAAGGTTTACGGTTCACGAGTCTCGCAAATTAAACAACAATAGAAAATATAAACCGCTGGGAGAAAAGTAGCTGGATAACGCTTTATTTTAGTGGCAGCATCCTCATCGAACATCTTCAAATCGTCAAAGTTCACGTCAAGGAAGTAGTCCATAGCATTGCAATTGGTCTTCAGCTGGTCCCTGAAACCTCGGATATTTAGAATTCTAGAGCTACCTTGGTCTTGTAAGACCAACCTGTAGGTCATATCAAAGCCACCAGTGTTGAACTCACGAAGGAATTTTCGATACTTCTCCATTAGCTGCTTGTATTCGGCCACCATTTCACGTCCTTCATCGAGCATGTTATCTTGAGCATAGTAACGCTCCTAAATAAATAGGTTTAAGTACCGGATGGGCAAAAAGAATTCCCAGCATTTCAAATGCTCATAACTTTTGGTAGACGTCGAATTTCGACAAACTTTTATCGGCAATAGTCCTAGAAAAAATATACATTTTGTTTGGTATATAATGTCAAAAACACGATTTTTGCTTGGTCCCCCCCTATGGTTTAAGCCTTGCCCATTCAGAGGGCACCCACAGATCAGGACCCAAACCACAGGAGGGAACAAGCGAAAATCGTGTTTTTGACATTATATACCAAACAAATATATTTTTCTAGGACTATTGCCGAAAAACGTTTGTCGAAATTCGACGTCTACCAAAATTTATGAGCATTTGAAATGCTGGGAATTTCTTTGCCCACCCGGTACTAAAAGTGCAAGACCAATAATTAATTACTTGATAAAAAAGGCCTGGATCATCGAGATTCGACATATTGGTGTAATTTGATGAAGTTTTTTTGCTTCTGTTATCACAATTTCTGAAAAAATACAGATGACTGGATTACGAAAGGAATAGAATAAAAAAATCAAGGAAAATAGAGAGTTCCACTGGACAAGTTATTGGCACTTGCGGTAAACCATGCACTGCGAATATCAAATAAATAATTCGCGCTAAAAAATTTCCCGCGCAAAAGCAATAACCTTCAAAAGCTATTTTTAAAATTGAAATTAAAAAGGTTCAATAAACGTTTAGATTGCAGCATACCGTAAATTCTTTATTAAGCGCCCATGGGCGCTTATTTTTCAACCTACCTGAAGACGTGGGCGCTTATTAGAGAGTGGGCGCTTAATAGAGAGTGGGCGGTTATTTTTCAACACTTAATTTCTTTTGAGATATTTCTCAAATGTTTAAAAGTTCTCTATCATGCTTGGCGTTTGCTTTGTGATTTTTATAGCCAATTTTTTTATTCTAGGATGTTCACTAACGGAGCTTCAACTTTCTTGGAGGATCTGGCAGATGTGTCTCAGATGCATTATTCCTCAAACATCGTTGACGATTCAGAACGAGTGGCTAGGATGAACTCGCTTCGTGAAGCTAATGAAAATTGGGATCGACAAGCAGCTATCGAAGCAGAGGAAGAGGCAGTAGTGCATCAAGAAGTCTGTTTGCTTTGGTTTATAGTCTTCTCGTGGAGTCTTTTCAAGCAAACGTCTGTTAGTGTGGGATGCTAACAATTGCTGTGCTAAAAGAGTTGGGCGTAGAAGCGGCATTTATCCCTGGTGAGTGTATGGAGTTTATTCAGGCAAGAATTTATTTTTAAAAATCATTTCTTTCTATAGATATTATTCCATTATTTCATGAGCCGGACGTGAGCTGGAACAAGCCATTCAAAGCACGCGCGCGCGAGTACTATAAATCGTAAATGACTTATGATGCCGAGAAAGAATACAGGCCTGCTGAGAATCCGAAAGCTCCAGCTTTGAATTTGGCCTTGAGGTGGATTCATGAACGGAAATAAGCAAAGAGACTAATGTCAAATCATTCGAAGGTTAGTGTGTGTGCGTGAATTCTAATTCCTTTTTAAAGTGTGCTCTCACAACACCAATAGATGGCTCTGGAGATGGCAAAATTACCTGTTTCAAGCCAAGTGGATCCATCAGCGTCAAGGGACTCGACATTCTGCATGAAATTAGGTCCAAGCAGAGATCAAAAGATGGAAGAAATGATTTCGAAGAAGCTGGAATTGAAAAAGATGAGCAAGAAGCTAATTTTGAGAATGTTGATCAAGATGAAATGTTTATTTTTGATGATTAAATACGTTGGCTTAAAAACATTCTTCACTGTTCAATTCTATTAGAGAGGGCTCTATATTTCAATAATCTGGCACTGAAGATGACGCGAATAAAAACTGGTTATAATTTTGTTGAAAGCAAACTTTGATCAGACTCAGCATCAATTTAGCAAGCAAATTTATTCAGCCAAAAATATGCAATTAGATTTCAATAGTGGAAATGTTGCTTAAATATCCGTTCTCTTCATCCTCATCGGAATCAACATTTTAAGTGGCACTGAGATCTTTAGTGATGTTTTTGGTATCTTTCGGCATTCTAAAACTTCTTGGTACTAGCCCGTGCGGCTTGAAGCAGTGTTGCATTGCCCAGCTAAGGGGTGCTTATATTAGAAAAGGGGCTTAAATAACTCTCCAGGGGCCTTCTATTAGAGAGGAGGCTTCAATTAGAGAAAATACGACCTAAGCTACTGGTTGACTTTTACGCTAAAATTTAATAATTCCAGGAGTTACTATACTCCATCAACGAAGACTGGATTTTTGCGGCTATAATACTAGACAGAACATGCTTTATTACACTCTCATGAGAATATGCTTTAATACATTCTCATTTTTCCTGGCAGCGTGCTCTGGTTACGTGGTCTACCAAGACCCATATTTCATTGCTTGAACTAAAAACATCTAATTAATAGACTCGGGTCTATTTTTTTCAATCCCCTCCGAGGGGTGTCTAAAGGAGATTCTATTAATAGGGGAGGTTTTATAATAGAGGAAAGCAGACAATAGGTTCCTCTTCATAAGTAAATACCGTATATTCTCCATTAAAGGCCCCGGGGCCTTTATTTTTCAACCCTAAAAAAGTTGGGAAAAATTCGATTTTGAGATTTTTGGGTGCTAAACCTAAATCTGAAAAGTGAAATTAGGTGAACTCGCGCTAACTAAGAAAGCGCAAAAAACAGATTTGCAAAATTATTTTTCTGGGTTGAGATATAGGTCATTGAGGGGGCCTTTATTAGAGAGGGGGCCTTTAATAGAGAATATACGGTATCTAGAATAAAATGTTTTTATTTACGTCAAAAAGAATGCCTTTGTTTACAAATAATTCAAGCCAAGAAAACCTAAGCCAAGAAAACCTGATAAAGAAATTATTTTTAAGATTGCAAAGAGCTCTTACAGGCAAAACACTGAAATTAAAGTTTCTTCAAGGCAGTCTAATTCTCACTTTCAAGAACAAAATGACAGAGGATTACTCAATGTGGGTATGAAAATAGGATCATGGACCTGTCAAATTTCCCAAAAATAGCCACCAAAACAAACAACAACTAACTTTATTACTCGACAACAGAAACATGACAGCAAATAGGTCACAACAAGGACTAGTGTTGGGGACCAGGGGTGCGGGTTTGCGGGCCGGGTTTTTAGAAATTTGCGGGTAATGGGTAACCCGCCAAGAACACTGCATGTTACCCGCGAATTGCGGGTTTTTCATACTGCTACTGATATAACAGCTTAGACCTTTCTTTGTTCGAACAAACAATCGAGCAACACAATTCAATAAGTATGGTAATAAGCAATAAGCACAATCAATAAGTGAGGTTGAAAAGTAAAGTTAAAGTCGATGAGTGCACGGTTCAAGAAAATTAATTGTTTTGCATTGTAAGGATCCAGCTGGATTCTCTTGTGGAACACATCTCGCGCATGACTGAACAATTGCTCACTTGAATGGGAAGTAGACGGTGCTGAGAAAAATTTAGGTGCTGCTTTAGAGAGGATCGGGAAGCGCACCACATTCTTCTGCCAATGCACGAGAGGATTCGATTCCAGCGGCACAGGCTTTTCGGCGTTGTACGATACAATTTCTTAAAAAAACACAATAAGTAAAGTACAAATAAGCAAAAACTCTTGAAACTTACAAATTCTGTTGCCAAGTGGTAGTTGGACGCGGCGTATTTTCCCTCTGGCTGATATTCCCTTATCGGGCAATTAGACTTCTCGGCTTCTTGATTGCTGGATCACATGAATCCTCAATCACAGATTCATCGATTTCTGCTTCCACCACCAAGGCTACCTCGACCGGTTGATATTCACTCAAGAGCCATTGCTTCACGCGTCGACGGAATTCATAGCTGTCTTTAAGACACCGGTCTATGAATCGCGGATAAAAAAAAAGTGCCAACCCGTAATTCCTGAGAAAGTGTGATTAAAATAGCTTTACCAGACATCTTAACACTTACTTTTCATACTCTAGCGTCTGAAACCTAGATTCGATCTTTGCCACCAGAATATTTTTCTCATTGTGCCGCTCAGGCACCACAGCTTCATTCACTTCCTTAAGCAGCATCCGAGAAATTGCAATTTGAAGTCCCAGGTGAGAATCATCTTTGCACATGTCCCTTGTGGAAGCATCCGATAGCTCTATAAGTTGCACTTATTGCTTTAGCATTTCACATTCATTGGCTGACAGATCCCCTAGCTTCAGTTGCATCGTGACGTGAAAAGTAAATTCGAACGGCCCTTCTTTGCTCTAGCAAAGGTTCCACCATCTCCAAAGTTTAATTCCAACGCGTCACCACATCCTGCAATGACAATTATAAAGACAAGCCGAAAAATCATACTAGATTACTGTTACTTGTTTGATTCGGTTCAACTTTACTCCTGCATCTGATTGAATTCCACGCAATAAGTCCTTGGCTATATTCGACGAGGAGAAATGGCCGGCAATCTTTCGACACTTGAACAAACATTTTTCAACTGACGGGCTACTGGAAGAGATCGTCGATTTGGCGGCGAGATTCAATTTGTCGGCGTGTTCGAACGATCCTTAGGGGAGTAAATCAATACCTAATCAATAATTACTAATTATTAATTACAGAGAGGTACCTTCAAATGCTTTCTTCATATTTGCCGCAGCATCTCTTAGAAACAAGTGACATTTACTTTGGCTGATCTCCATTCCTGCAGGATGTTCTTGATGGCGCTGTTTATGTTGTCGGCAGTGTGACTCCGTGGCAGTTCTCGAATAGCTAGCACATTCTTGATCCGCTTCCGCTCTTGATCCATTCCATGCGCTGTTAGTCTAAAACCATCAAAAGGAATTAAATTTTAATCATTTACCTGATAAAAGAGTAGCCCGACTGTAAAGACTAGATGTCTGTTGTGAAGGAAAGCCATTTGCACTTGTCCATTTTTGACTTCATCATGCTCACAACTGCTTCATAGGCACGAGGAAGAACAAACTCTGAGTTGTACTGGCGCTTCTTTAGCTTATCCGTAGGATTGTTGCTGTTGAAAAGAGAGATGAACGACCGGCTTTCGATGGGATTCAATGATACGCAATTTTCGGCTACGTAATTATTCACCGTCTTGTCTAATAAGCTCAAACCACCTAGATGATAAATTATAAATTATTACACTAATGAATAAAAAAACCTAAAAGGCGCACGACAAAACTTTCCATGCCAATAGCTTCACTCAAATTGTAATCCAGCTTCTCGAACATCTCTTTGTATTCCTCGTGCTGCTTCAGATGACGAATTAAAGTTGAGATGCTTCTGTCCACGAACTAAGTTCAAACTTCTTTGTTTTGTTGGCACGGCAGGCTTTGCAAATGACCACATCCTTGCTTGCTTCCTTCTTTAAATAAAGATCTATTTTCCAGATGTTGTGCACCATGTTTCTCTGAATACAAATACTTTTGATCTGCGCAACGTGAAGAATAGCATGCAACAATAAAGCGAGAAAACAGCAAGTCAAATGAAAGACAAATAAAGAACATGAAACAATAACTTGTCGCTACAAAAAAAGATATTTTTACACGCGGGTTACCCGCGGGTTTTCGAGAGACTGCGTAAGGGTTTGCGGGGCGGATATTCAATAATTTGCGGGGTGGGTTTGCGGATTTACCCGCGGGTTTACCCGTCCGCACCCCCACACTAACAAGGACGATTTCTTTAGCTCATGCTTCGATGGCGGCCCTCTCAATGGCTTTGATAGTTGATCGAGTATACACCAACTGACTTCCATGCTTGACGACGCATTTGATCAGACCTTTTTGCAGAAGCTAAGTGTTTGGTTGGTTGATATAACATAAATGTGTGTTTAACATAAATGTGTGTTCAATGTATATATTTAACTACCTATTTCTGAGGGTATTAGAGTAGAGAAGGCCGGCAATAGAGAATGTTTGCTCACTGCTAACCGATGTTGCTGGCAAACACAGAAGAATTTTCGCACACTTCGCGACAAATGAAAAACAGGCCTTGTTCTTCCTCCATCAAACAAAAATGTTCTCGTTTCGCTCCGGCCGATTGCTATTGTGACGGTAGTGGCTGAGTTCAGCCTAAAGGACGAATGATAAAGAATGGAGGAAAAGAAAAGGTAATACCTTGATAGTTGCTTTAAGTTCACACTGAGTACCAAAAACAGGTTTTTTTTGTTTGTCCAAATGTAGTCTACAAAATCACCAACCATTTGAATGTTGAATAAAGTCTGTGTAAATGATACTCTAATGATAATTCGGATAAGTTCTTCATCCATTTTAAGCTGACAATTCTCTTGGAACTGCTGCTCAGAGAAAAATAAAGTTATCATAGGAATCTACAACAAAATAATAATGCGACATGGTCATGCTATTGTGGGCAAATCGTAAAATTAATACCTTACTTAGCGTATCTGATTCATATTCCTTGAACTGTTCTTCATGATCCTTCGACTTGAGATGATTGATTAGCTGAGAAGTAGATTTATCTTTTGGCACCGATAGATAGCTGTGGCACTTCAGGCACTGACGCTGTTACACCATCGACGGTCACGACCCGGAAGAACTTCCAAATCTTTGCTGTTTTTGCGAGCGGCACTTTCTGAAGATAATATGTAATATATATATATATAATAATTATTATTATACAGCCAGTAACGAAGTAAGTAGTTAAAAAAACAACAACAAATCAGAAACTACTAAAAAATTACTGCATTGCGAAATGCAAAAGTGAGGTAGTATCCTTGCAAGATTATTTTGAAACCATTTACAATAAAAGATTTCAATTCATTCAAGCGCCATTTTATCCAGTGCTTAAACCGGAAAACCGGGTTTTGACTTACCCGGTTTTCGGTTAACCGGGATTTTTCGTACCCGGTTTTCGGTTCGGTTCGGTTTATTTGCCAAAAATCGAACCGGTTCGGTTAACCGAACCTGTCCAACCCTAGTTTGCATATCCAGTAGCAAATATTTTGAACTCTCAGGTTGGATCCCCAATGGGTGCATAATTTATTTATCATAACTTATTTTACTCTACTTTTTAGCAACTTTACTGACTTCTAGGGCCAAAAACTATCGAGCAATCTATTGCAATTATTTCCAGCACTGATCCAGCACTGCCCCAATTCCGCAATTTCATGCAAATGACCACCACAATAAAGGAAAACCAGCCCAAATGATACGTACTTAGTTTTATATCGCCTCAACCGCTACCAATTTTATTTCCCAACGCGTTTAGTAAATCTCTAGAGTCAAAATTTCATGAGGAATCAGATAAAAAAATTTCACACTAAATTTACTTTAGAAAAGTGGGTGGATAGCGAAGGTTTTACCAAGGAACAGATAAGTATGCTTTGAAGGGGTAAGACCAGGGCACGTATATGTCCTTTTTAAAAAGATTTGTCCTTTTTTCGGGACCCCATATTTTTGAAATTTTAGTCAAAATCTTTTTTTTCGCTTGGAAATGGCATTAAGCACTGGATAAAATGACCTTTTTCCTTCAAAAATGGTTAAAATGTCCTTTTTTGACCAAATGTCATTTTTTTGAAATTTTGAGATACGAGCCCTGGGTAAGACTGTGGTATTGTTTCGGAACCGACGTTTTTGTAATTTCAATTCACATGATTATATACAACCATATAATGAAAATGACGCCAGGAAGCAGAGCTATATTTTGAGTATAAGGTTGTAAATGAGTATGTAAATTGAAATTGTAAAAAACGTCAGTTCCAAAATAATATCGAAAAGTTCCTGGACAGTCCTGAATAGAATGGCATGGAAATGGACATCGTTGAATGTTTTTTAAATTTTAACTTTAACTACATATTACCTTTTATTCTGTACGATAGCTCAAATGAAAGCCCAGAATCTTGGCTACATTTCTGTATATGAAACGTGTGACTTGTAGAAAATAAGTCAGAAAAATTTCAATCAAACCAGTCAAAGGAAAACCCCCAAAACGACCGATTTTCGTAAATTTAGCAGGTCTTAGCCGGTTAATCAGCTCCAGATGTTGTAAAACCTTGCGCTAATGATCTTGTTGCGTAGCCAAGAGTGCGAGGATTATTTTGACACCAAACTTGTAAAGGGTGTGCATCCACTGGGGATCGAACCTGAGAGTTCAAAATATTTGCTACTGGATGTGACCCCCTTTAACACTAGAAAGACGGCCTGTAAGAGCGGTATATTCTGGTGCAGTCCAATATTGTGTCAAAAATGCACAAACGATGTTACAAGGAAACGCAGAAAATAGTATTGCATTGTTTACTATGAAATTGAAATTATTTTGTCATTTTACTGTGAACATAAAACACATTATACTGTGGTCAAAAGCAAAATTTGGTTTTGAGCAAAGAATTTAGCAAGCGTTAATTTTATTTCTTTCATGTCGAAAGAGTCGTTTTATGTACGCCAACTTTGCAGAAAAGTGACCCCTAAGGGCAGTTTTAGCCGGAAAATCCGAATCTGGGCTCAGAATTCGCTAACGGGTCTTTTAAGATGGGTTTTGATCACAGGTTTGCAAAAGTCTGGAAATTTCAAAATTTGGGTTAATTCAATTGCTATTGGATCAAGTCTAGCAATTGCAAGAGAAGTATAGGCATGTAATATGTCATATGAAAGCCCTTGTCCTGCGCTACATTTTGGTATAAAGGTTGTAACCCACAAGACTTGCGTTTTACAGCTCATTAAATAAAATAATTGTGCTTAAAAAATGTTCAAAACATCCGATTTCAAAAATCGCAAATTTAACCCCATTTAAGGGCTGATTAGCCAATTCTGCTGAGAAATTTGGATTCAGCGTTCAAAACTGCACCAGAATATACCGCTCTTACCGGCCGTCTTTCTAGTGTTAATAAATTGAAGTCATCAAAGTTGTCAGCATGGATGTCAAAACTTTTGCAAAAAATCAGTAATTTTCTGCAAGAAATTAGTATTTTGTAATGTGTTTTAGTTATCGAAATTGCTGCTTATGCCACACGAATGCTTTTCCTTCAATGACATCTCAGATGACTGATATGTATGTTATGCCAGTTTTCTAATTAGCAAATTATCTAAATGATTTATTGCTCAGTAGTAAAGAACAGCCTTTTCTCTCATTGAACTATCGCCGTCAGCACTGTGCTATTTCTTCAACTTCTCTCTTTTCACAAAAAGTCTTTTGTTTATAAATTTGTGCGAAAACAAAAAAGTTTGTTGTCCGCTTGTATTCAATTACAATTGGCTTCTAACCCCGTTACACATCAACAATCTGAGATAAAGCACCAATTTTGTCGGTTTGGTGTCAAAACACTCATAATTTGTTTTTACATCTACTAAAATATGCAATTGTTGATCAAATTCATAAGTATTTGCATTCTCACATCTTCTTTGATACTGGTCACTTATTCATTGAAATGCTATACAGTAAGTGAACTAGTCATTGCACTCTTAATCAAATTATTTTCTAGGGGTTTAAATTTATTCGTGGTCAAGGTTTTGGAGGAGAGAGCAAACAATGCGAGAGTGAGGGTGACTATTGCTACAATATGACTGCAGGTTTTAAATATCTGGCTCTTAAATTTTAAAGTCCAAAATTATTAATCTAATGTTTTCTTCAGATGGGGGCATGTTCATTAACGTAGCCAAAGCGGGCTGCTCAACCTACAGATGCTGGGTGAGTAATAAATCCACTCCATCACTGCTAATTCTTCTCCTCCGTAGCGGTCTGGTTGCGATGCACGTAATTAATTTGCAAAGATACGTAACTCGTCCCCTCTCAATGATAAGCCAGGGAAAATGATCGCTGACCTAATAACTAAGACTTTCAAGACCTTAATTACAATTATTAGACAATATTTTTAACTGCGAAACTTCTAAATCCGTAAGCTTTTATTTGGTCCCTGTTCAAGGTTTTCTTCTTTCTATGATGGTTGGGCCTGGGCTGAACCCTGATAATGGCTGACTTCAAGGCGGAAAACCGTAATAAATAAAACTTCAAATTCAGCTGTCAAAAAACAAGTGCATCAACACAGAGTTTCAAGGCATTCCAGTCAGCTTCTGTTGTTGCAGCGAAGACCTTTGCAATGGCCAAGACTAACTTATCCACAATATGAAAGTCACGCATAGAAAGACAATAAATCTTACAAGGGAGCATCAATAGTGGGTCACGTTCTAAGCCAAACGTGTATACCAAATTGTAGCATTTTTAATGCTGAATCTTATGGTATATCCACTTTTTGCGAACGGAGACAAAGATTTTTGGAAAGTCAAAAAACCTTCAAATCGAAGATATTTAAAAGCCATTTTCTCTAAGCTGGGCCACTTTTTGTTTTCTCTTTTTTTTCAAAACAATTAGTTTTGGTCTCATTCGAAAGAGGAGACAATTCTGAGTCAGTTTACTATTTACAGGTTTGCAACTTTAAAATTGGGTCTCAAAATATTCAAATTTCGACCTATGTCGAATTTGTAAAATATTATTATTTTCACTTTTCAAGTTTTATTGCAGCATACGACTCTACGCAGAATTGAGCGAGTTTATTTAAAGAAATAGTGTTTTCTGTTTGACTAGATATTTTTGTAAAGACAGGGTTCTTAATAGGGTCAGGCAAGGGTAATATTACCGGTCATAATATGGAAACTTGATAAAACTTGAAAAGTGAAAATAATAATATTTTACATATTCGACATAGGTCGAAATTTGAATTAGCCATATTTTGAGACCCAATTTTAAAGTTGCAAATCTGTAAATAGTAAACTGACTCAGAATTGTCTCCTCTTTCGAATGAGACCAAAACTAATTGTTTTGAAAAAAAGAGAAAACAAAAAGTGGCCCAGCTTAGAGAAAATGGCTTTTAAATATCTTCGATTTGAAGGTTTTTTGAATGTTGTCTCCGTTCGCAAAAAGTGGATATACCATAAGATTCAGCATTAAAAATTTTACAATTTGGTATACACGTTTGGCTATAAGAACGTGACCCGCTATTGATGCTCCCTTGCTAGTAATTTTTTTAAATTTATTTTTTGAATATGTAGTAGTGAACATGGAAGTCAATAATATGTTGTGTTAGAAGTATTGAAATATACAGGATGATTCAAATTTTCCAAACTGTTTTTGAATCGACCATAACTTTTTTTAATTTACCGCCTTTTGCTGAAATTTTTAATAGGATTTTGCTTGACACCAAAATTTCATGACAACGCTTTGTTCCACAACACAACAAAATTCAACAAGAAACAACAAGATTTTCAACGAAAAAAATCCTCTTTCATTCATCATTTCCATAGGCTTGTTCCACGCTGCGTCCTTAGACTTCGATGCAGAGGCACTCGTTGGAAAGCCAATTTTGGATATTCTGCCTGCACTTTCATCGGCGATCCTTACCTAGCGCAAAAGATGATCATCCATAATCTCTGCTGAAGTGGATACAATGGCATTTCACTGGAAAATAAAACGTAAAATTTAAAAATTTACCAAAAATCGCGGCTCAATCGGAAAGTGACAATTTAGTTGCCATACGATTTCCTATTGTCTCCTCTATCGAATAAGAAAAAAAAATCGGCAAAAGACAGTAAATTAAAAAAGTTATGGTCGATTCAAATAGTTTGAAAATTTTGAATCACCCTGTATTTGTGGAATTTTCGGTTAAATTGTACTCGATATCTTTTCTATGCGTATTTTTACAAGAATAATCTCCAGATATTTTGTGTATTTGTCCACTTTTGATGTTTTGTAATTTTTCAAGGTGTTTTTGCTTGCTTTTTTTGTAAAACTTTTTAAAAATTGAAGCTAAAAATCTCAGGATTTGAATGGTTATTTAGGATTTTGATTTTAAGATTTTTTTTCGTTTCATTTTTTAGGGTTTAGAGAGTGAATTGTGGTTTTTTTCATTAAGACTTAAAATCTCGGAATTTTTGTCAGTCGACGGCAGCACTCTTAAAATGTAGCACTGAATCTCAGCTTTCTTTGAAGAAAAAGATTGCTGAAAAATGACGACTTTGACCCAAGATCATGACACTTTTAGGGAGGTGATCATTTAGAGAGAATTCGAAAATTGAGCCTTCTTTTGAACTCAAATGTTTTTTTATTTTTTGTATTGAGAGAAGAGTTGTATTCTTTTAGGACAGCTGGTTCAGTTTATTGTGTTTAGTTTTTTTTGTAAGTAGGTTTGACAATAAAGCAATTACATCAATAAGGAAAGTATGTAGGATTACAGAAAAATGAGTAAGGGTACCAGGAGAGTAAGTAGATTCTTACTCTCCTGGTACTCAAACCTACTCTCTTAGTACCCTCACCCATACTCTCCCGGCTCACCAACCTGGTGATCCTACCTACTATCCTTGCTCATCTACTTGTTCTCCTGGTACTCCTCCCTAGTCTCCCGGCTCACCAACCTACTCTCCTGGTACTCCTCCCTAGTCTCCCGGCCCACCAACCTACTCTCCTGGCTCACCTACTTAGAAGTCCCATGAGAGTAGGTAAGAGTACCAAGAAAGTAAGGAAGGAGAGTAGGTAGGATTACCAGGTAAGTAAGTAGGTGAGCAAGAAGAGTAAGTAGATGACTCAGGAGAGTAGGTAGCAGTACCAGGAGAATGAGTAGGAATACCAGGAGAGTAAGAAAGTGAGCCAGAAGAGTAGGTAGGATTACCAGGTAAGTAAGTAGGTGAGCAAGAAGAGTAAGTAGATGACTCAGGAGAGTAGGTAGGAGTACCAAGAGAGCTGGTAGGTAAGCCAGGAATGTAGGGAGGAGTACCAGGAGAGTCGGTGTGAGTACCGGAGAGTAAGTAGGTGAGCCAGGAGAGTAGATAAGAGTTACAGGAAACTCAGTGTAAGAGCCAGGAGATTAGGTGTGAATACCAGGAGAGTAAGTAGGTGAGCCAGGAGAGTTGGTAGGAGTACCAGAAGAGTATGTAGAGACACGGGAATCGAACTCGAGATCGACAATCATCACATAACTATACTTGGCACCGGTACTGGATCCATGTCATTCTGGATATTTTGCTGCCGTTTTGCTGTCATTTTCTCAAATATTTCAAGCAAAATGGTGCACAACGTTTGGAAGATTGATCTTTTTGAAGCTGATGGTGAAAGTGGGGCAATCTGCAAAGTCTGCCGTCAACAGGGTGTCAAGAAACACAAGTTCAAGATCTCTGATCACTCTGTCAAATCGCTTATTTCTCATACCAAGCAGCATCCGGAATTTCGGCCAAGTTCACAAAAATGTGGGATACATTTCAAGAAGCTGCCGTCATGTATAAAAGCTTTGGAGTTGGGTGTTGGAGACCGGGTTTTCTCCAATTCCCGTTTTCAAAAAAAATTGAATTTCCCTTCCTGTTTCCCGTTTTGACGCGAAATGCCAAGTATACACATAACGCTACTATACCACTGCGCTGAGTAGGACACTTATACAAATTTCCTTTTTTTATTTTGATATACCAACAATACATAATTAAAAAGGTTTTTTTGGTGTAAAAAAGTGTCCCGCGCGCATTTGAACTGGTCAAATTCTCATTGCCATCAACATGTATGGTCCTGTAAGTGTTTGAGACTTTACGTCAAAGAAGGCATGTGGACGGGCCGTCCCGAATGGAAATTTTCAAAATCCTTCACTAGTTGGTTTATTATGTATGATTTGTTAACTGTGTGGAGAAAGTTGGCTGTGTAAATTGTTAACTATGTAAAATTAGTTGAACATTAAAATTTTGTTAACTGTCGTATTTCTTCTAATAGCTCGACATATCAAGTTATTTTCCAATCACCCACTAGGGTGTCGCTCTATTAGAGACTATTATTATATTTATTTTTATGTATTATTTTTATGTATTGCTCATGGACTTAGCCCAGTTTTTGCGTTGTATCTAGACTTAGAATAAATCTGTTGCTTTCCGTGGACTTAGACTATTTTTCTGTCCTCTGAACTTAGAATGATTTTTGTTATCCCAGGACTTAGCGTGAATGCATGTATTTTCTTGGACTTAGAATAACTGATGTGATTTTCCTAGACTTAGAATATTTTTGTATTCGTGGACTTGTATTATTTTTCGTGTTCTCTTTCTATACTTACTTGACCAAGTAATTTATCAATGTGCTCGTGATCTTGTATGTTCAATATATTCGTGCTCGTATTTATTTGTGATTGTATTATGCAGGGTTTAATTACCCAAATTTGAGGTGTCAACCAATAAAATTTGGACGCTTAATTCCTACCCCAACATCCCCCAGTACACATCCCTCCGGTGTCCCGTGAACACTGAGGCCTCAGATCTATCCCCGGTCTAAGGCTTGTCGTCGTCGTATATTAAATTAGCCAGGAAGGACAGATTCCCTGAGCTCCCTGCATCGAAGAGTTTTCCGAGCAGGAAGGGTCCAGCCCCTGTGGACCAGTGATTACGCAGCCCTCCCCGTGTGTGGGTTCAGCGTCGCCTTCACTTCAACCCACTGCGCACGCTTGCATTTACAAGAATCCTCGATTGTTTATTAATGCTGTGTTTACGTGACAATGCTGGATTTAATTAACAATCAAGTCCAACCAGACACGCGCATTCACCTGCTGGATCTAACCAGACTGCTATTTCATCACACTCGAATATGCTTTGATAACTGAAAAAAATTCGTTAGTACCAGTTAACAAATATGAACAATATTACTTGTTCTTCTGGCGCTTTTCCGATACGTACATAAGAACATCGACCAACTTATGAGCATACTGTTGAGGCGCTTTCTGACATACAGTCGTCGGAACTTCAAGACGAAAGCTGTGACTTTTCAAAAATTTGTCCGGCCAACCGATGCTTGCCTAAATGTTAACGCTTGCAACTTGAGCTGATCCTCCGTTTTGCGCCAATCGATGACTGTGCTCCTGGTTAGCGGCATTGTTATTGGAAACTTTCTTCGCTTGCTTGACGACTTTCAACTTAAATTCGTTTAAGTACCATTTCCTGTTCCTTGGATAGCGTGCTTCGATTACATCTTCGACGTCAGGGGTCAGGACAAAAGGTCCCCGCCGAAAGGTCCCCGACCAAAGGTCCCCCGCCAAAGGTCCCCGCCGAATGGTCCCCGGCCAAAGGTCCCCGCCAAAGGTCCCCGCCATAGGTCCCCGGTCAAAAGATCCCCGGCCAAGGTCCCCACAGATAATTTTTAACTTTTTAAAACCAAATTTTTCTTGTGTCGAAATAGAAGTTCGACAGGCCATTACTTTTTTCTGTTTTTATTAGATTATTATTAACCTTTAATACAATGCCCATTTGATTAAAAGTTTATTGTAAGTAACCATAACATTTTAACCTAAGACTAAAGCTTTAAATCATCCATAAACCTGAGCGATTCCTTTAACTCTCCAGCAGTGTAGTTCCATCGTAGTTTTGGAGTATGGTTAGCAATCTTCGGTCGGCAAGGATGTACTTCAGGCGCTTATTTGGCTCAGGCTCGCCGTTGATCATTCGAAGGTATTCCACGTCCCTGGATAATTGTGCCTTGCGTAGCCCATCAATGAGTGTCCACAGCGTTGGGTGATCCGCTGAGAGCTCTGTTTGGAGACGACGATGCGCTGCTTCCACGTGATTGTTCGTTCTGGCTTCTCCATCCAAAGTTCTTTGATACACCGACCACATCGTATTTCTGAACTGAGCCGGACGTCGTCCATTCCTTGTCATGTGACCTTAATGAGTTTAGATGGAATAAAAAGAAACATACCAACCAACATAATACATACCAACATAATTCTCCTCGAACCAATCCAGAATAGGCATCAATGCATTTAAATCGTTGGTAGTGAAGTATTCGTCGAGGACTGTCAAGAGCCTCTTCCACATCAGCTGGTCGAAGGAAAGCGATGGCGACAATCATTCTAGCTCCTTCGGTGAACATACCTCCTTCTCGATAACGAGCCAGCAAATCTAGAAGAAGCAATAGACATGCAATAAAAGAACAGCTAAATTTCGGAACACCCACCCCAGTAAATTTCGGTCAATTTCAGAAACACCCACCCCAGTCAATTTCAGAACACCCACCCCAGAAATTTGCCTTGGTCCTAAGCTGATTTTTTGCAATTTTTTCGCTTTTTTCTTTCGAGATTTTACTGTTTTTTTATTAAAAAGTTGGAAAATTTGAACAAAAAAGGCAGACAAAACTCAAGAAAAAAGCTGTTTGCAAAAAAATCAGCTTGGGGGACCAAGGCAAATTTCTGGGGTGGGTGTTCCGAAATTGACTAGGGTGGGTGTTCCGAAATTGACTGGGGTGGGTGTTCCGAAATTGACTGGGGTGGGTGTTCGAAATTCTCAAAGAACTTACGATGATTCCCCAGATGCAACTTCATGTTTTTTGACAAATGGAACAGGCAACCACCCAACATTATTCCTCGAAAGCTTTCTTTCACCGCATTAATCAACCCCATCTCGTAATCCAAGGAAGCACAATTGGGCTGGAAGCGAGGCCACAAATTCTTGATCATTACAAACATCTTCGTATAACTGGCTTCAGTCTTGTTCGGGAGCAAAGCATACAACAGAGGCAGTACGAAACCATTTCGCTCACCCATTATGACGAAGATCTAAAAAGCCTTAAATAGGCAATAAGAAGCAAAAAAACCTGGTAGAAGTGGTGTGGAGCAATTTTGAAAGTTCCATCGATGAATATTTTTTGCGCGAGGTGAATCCATGTCGAGGAGGAGCTTCGCCCAAAGATTAGTATTCTAAAAACCAGTATAACTCTTGAAAAGATTATTAAACTCAAACCGGTCTGCGTCTTCTGGGTCAGCCAGCAAAAACTGTTCCCGGATCCCAGGCTCTGGTGAGTAGTGCTTGTATTCATCAGTATCCGGACACGGACAATTGCGGGTCCCTTATATAAAAGGACAATTGCGGGTCTCTCACAAAATCCGGACAATTGCGGGTCCCTCATAAAATCTGGACAATTGCGGGTCCCTTTCAAAAAGGGCCAATTGCGGGTCCCTCATAAAACTTGTATTGATGCCTCGTGATTATCTACGCATTTATGCTTCTGTTTATAGAATGGAAGCTAACGCCTTTATGCAAAACGGTCGTGTCAACTACGAAGAAGTCGCTCGGGTGCTTGCCTTGCTGAATGCTCTTCCGCCGCCGCTCATTCCAGATGTCAACGTTGTAGATCAGCAAGCCGAATGGGAAGAAATCGCCGAAGAAATCGATCAGGAGGTTGCTGCTTTTTCTTTCTTTAGTGTTTATTAAAAACCTGTCACATCTCTTACAGGACATCGTTACCATCACCAAGTCAGAGAAGGGGAATGATAAGGCCGTCTACAGAGGATTCCAGTTTATCGCCGACTTCCGCAATCGAGATGAGACGAAGCAATACTGGTACTGCGACAAATTCAGAGAAAGCAATGGGAAGTGCAAGGCCCGTCTCCACACTCAAGTCGATGGAAATCTCTTCGTAAGTTTCTTCCTCACAGCCAAGTCGAAGCTCACAATCACGCTTTGGATCCAATGTCTGTGCCACTAAGTAATGTCAAAGCGAACTTGAAGCGTCGAGCAGTGGATACGCGAGAGGTAGGTCTTTAAAAATTGGTACTTTTGTTTTCGATCTCTTACTTATTGCTCTGTTGTTTTAGAAGCCAAAAGAACTCTTGAATCATGAGCTACAGTCCGTTCCGTCTGCGTTGGGTCCGAGCTTGGGAGATAGCGCCGTCCGCAAAATGGTTCGAAGAGTTCGGATGGCCAACCAAATTCCAGTCGTCGAAGGGGGAAGTGTGCAAGATATTGACATTCCAGCCGCATGCCAGATGTATCAAGATGGAGCCGGAAATGAGGAGATGTTCTTGTTGGGTGATACAGGGAGGGACGATCCGGAGAGGTTAATTCTTTTCATCATTTATTGATTGATCCATTCGCTTATATTTTTTGATTACAGAGTTCTGCTGTTTGGGCGTGAAAAGCACGTCGACTGGTCAGGAAATGAAGGTCGTGTACATGGATGGGTCGTTTAGCATCACTCCTCCTCCGTTCTATCAAGTAAGTTCCTTCCTTTGGCACGTTGTTATCCATGTTTAGCATGTTGCTTACAGGTCTACGCTATCCTGGCCGAGAGAAGCGCGCGTGATGCAAATGGTGGCAAGTGGTTTTTCCTGTTCTCTACGCTCTCCTGAAGTCCAAACTCAAGAGGTCTACGCCAAGCTGTTCATAATGATCAAGGAGCTCTGGCCAGCCTTCAATCCTACATCCATCTCCGTCGATTTCGAATTAAGCGCCATTCAAGCCTTGATTGATGTGTTTCCTGGTGGGTAGCCTTTTATAATTCTTGTAAACAACTTAAATGCATCTGGTTTATAGAGTCTATGATCGCCGGCTGTCTATTTCACCTTGTGAAGAATTTCAAGAAGCAACTCTCAGCGTGTGGATTGAATGAGCGCTATCGAGAGCCGGAATTTTCAGTCCTCGCCCGTATGATCGTCTCACTAGCTTTTGTGCCACCTGCTGAAATCTGGGGATGTTTTGAAACGCTGAAGAATCACCTGCCTGCGGATCTTGCACCAGTTTTGAATTGGTTCAAGCGTAACTATGTTGGTATGTCTTTTAATTTTATGTGCACAGTTTTTGGTGTTATTGTATTCAGGTACTCGTGAGCGCGCTCCAAGGTTTCCAGTCGAGTGGTGGACGTGCTATGAAAGGACTCTGCGCGGAGGATCGGACTAATAACTTTGCCGAAGCCGCTCATCGTCGACTCCATGATGCCCTCGGTGTAGATCATCCGACTGTTGGCCGACTTCTCCAAGACCTCAAACGAATTCAGCGCACTCACGACATGCACTATGAGCAGTATTTGGCAGGAAGAGTGGCTCCAAAGAAGAGACGTCTACTACGAAGCAGATGGTAGGATTTTGGCCAAGGTGCATCAATACGAAAGAATAAATCTCATTGCCTATCTTCGTGGGTTGGCTTATAATATTGTTATGGACCAGTGATTGTTTAAGTTTCTTCTTCTAAATTTGTTCATTTGTTGTTGCTCATAGCCTTGCATAATAAAGTTTTTTGTTTGAATTGTTCCCATTTTGAAATGGACCCGCAATTGTCCCCTTTTTGAAAGGGACCCGCAATTGTCCCCTTTTTGAAAGGGACCCGCAATTGTTCCCTTTTTGAAAGGGACCCGCAATTGTCGCTGACCCGCAATTGTCACGTACCGATCAGTATCACATAAAGTTCTCTTGTAGCTGGTGTAGGAGGCGGCTGTTGAATTTCGTTTCTTGCTCTCTGGCATATCTTCTTCATAGCGAATTTGTTTGGCAACTGTCCTTTCACAAAGTTCGGCTGATCCGCTACGGCTGTAGAGATTATCTGACTTGGCAGCTAGGAGAAAGATTATTAAAAAGCAACTTGCAAATACTACCTCGACGGTATTGATGGCCCTAGAACGAAGACGATCCTTGACCCGATGGACTCCTACTCTGCCGGGATTCGTTTCATGATTGTGCTCAGACACTTCCGCTGTGATCACATTCGTACTTGTAGTGTGCAATCACTTGGGACAACCATCGCCTTTGTATTTGTCGCACTTCCAGAACTTCTTGCTTCGGTCAGCATTCCACTTCTGAAACAGGAAGAGATGGCCAGCATGAACGAGCTTCGGTCTTCCTTTTTGCGTGGGAACAGTGTCGATCTACAAAGATAAAAGCATAAACAAGAAAAAACAACCAACTAACATCTTGCTGTCCGTTTGGCGCGATTCCATCGGCAATAACTTCATTCTCAGCTTGTAGCTCATCAGCCTCATCTAACACTGATCGATTCTCTTCGTCGCTTGAGTAATCTCCTTCTGCAATCAGTTGCCTTCGAATTACTTCCATCTGATCGTCCATTAGCCCTAAACAATAAGAATGCGTTTAGAAAATATGAACATAGCACACAAAAATAGCACACAAAATATACCCAATAAGCTATCAAAGAAAATACTCAACAAAAGAAACAAGAATCAAAAATGTCAATGACTTCTGTGGCCTGTCGAACTTCTATTTCGACACAAGAAAAATTTTGTTTTAAAAAGTAAATATTAAAAATTATCTGTGGGGACCTTTTGGCCGGGGATCTTTTGACCGGGGACCTTTGGCGGGGACCTTTTGGCGGGGACCTTTTGGCCGGGGACCTTTCGGCGGGGACCTTTGGCGGGGACCTTGGCCGGGACCTTTCGGCGGGGACCTTTTGGGGTGGACCGACTCGAATACCCCCCCAAAGGTGTACAACCGAGTAGCGCCAAATACGTTATATAAGATTTGTTGACTTTAAAAAATACATTAACTATGAAAATTTCTTTAACTATGTGAAATGTGTTGACTATGTGGAATCTGTTGAATATATAAAATTCGTTGACTATTTGGAAAACGGGCCGGTCCGATCCGAACTGAATTTTTTTCGACTAGGCCCAGGCCGGGCCGAAAATATTTTTACCCGGGTCTGACCGCCAAAAGTACGGCTCGCGCACATGCCTGCTTCAAAGTCTTTATTTTTGGTGTTCAAAAATCAATAGCACCAGCAAAATGAGCAACTGTTTTTTTTACAAAATAATGGCCTCCATTTTAAAAAATAGACCAAAATAAAGCCCCGGTCACACGCCACATAGACATTAATTTCGTGTGCAAACCACCTTTCAGGAACTCAGACGTATCGATTCCATGACTGACAACAAGAGAACTCAAAACCACACAAAAAATATTCAGACATATATTTATTTGCAACAAATTACTGAGCAGAACAACAACGATAATCTAAATTTAACGTCAGAGAAATAGATATTGTCATACGAAGGATAATGATGTGCCCAGCAACTGATTAAGAGTGGTCCATCCCAGCCAGTTTCCCTCCAAAAGCGCCATTTGGAACAACCTCCTTCATCGCATCACTCAGTTGTTGATCTGGAAAGTAATTAATCAAATTACAAAAGTCAGTTCTATGAAAAATTCTTAAGTTCAGCAGCAAATTTGCACTCAAAAATTATATACAGGCACCTCTGATGGTAGGTTTTAGGAAAAAATGTACCAATCATCAATGCACACAGGTACCACAATCCAGTTCGGGCAATTTTTCAAAATTTGTTTCATTTAATTTTACTAACCACCGGTGCTGCTGTCGCTGCCGTAGTTGTTGTATTAGGGGTATTACCGATGGTCATCTGAGCGGAAGACTGCGACTGGTAATATTGCAATTGATACGCCATCGGACTGATTTTGAAACCATACAGTCTGTAAAAAACCATGATGTTTTACATAATATAATGACTTTGGGTGATTCAAACAAAGAAAATCAATTGCTTACCGAGGAACATAGCTCTTAGCCGGACGTTTTGGACGCAGCTCAGGATGTACAAAGAAAAACATATGAGGGAATCCTGATGACCATTCATAAAGAATTTTATTTGACACTAATTCTTACCAGTGCCGAAATAGGCTCCATCGGCATGATGATGCTTAGAAGAGCGTGGAATGTAAACGTCGCAACAGCGAGGGCAGTAGACTCGAACCATAGCTTCACCAGCCACGTCAGAGAGCCCTGAAAATTAATAGAAGCATTGAAAAAAAACGCGTAAAAATTATGCAGAAACGCAAAAATGCCCACCGATAGGCAACATAGCTTGGTTCTCACAATAGACTCTTGGGCAAGTTCCAAACTCTTCATTCTTCCACTTGTCGATCATCTGCTGGATACCGCGATTAGTCAGAATGTAGCGAGCGTGAATGAGACCATAAAGCATTTCAGCTGCCTGTTCCACCAAGTCCGATTGCCCTTCCTCATATTCGTCATCTAAAAGATTTTTGCAGTCAATGACGAAAAATTGGACAGGCTTACCTGGTTCCAAATCAAGAATCATATCAAGGGCCTGACGGAAGTGCGGCACCTGCTCACTGAGACCAGTCAAATTGAAACGATCCTGAATATACTCCTCGTCCACCTAAAATTCCCAAAGATCTAATATCTGATGATATCAACGCTAAAAATAAACCGATACCTCGCAAAAAAAATCGTTTCCACGTAGACCGCAAAACCAGGCAATCCAAGACACCTCTTCTGAGCTACTCATCACTTCTGAGTTCACTTATCGATAGCCTTAAATAGGTTACATGAGTGGTGTAGAATAGGAATATGTGAAAAAAATTTTAGCGGGACAGTTGACCATCTAATAGACCCCGATTAAACGGACTTTCCTGATGTGCTTCTATATTACCAAGGCACTTTTAATTTTAATATTACCAAGGCACTTTTAATAAGGGATTGCAACGGGTGATTATTTAGACTTCACAACTAAAGTTAAAAAAGCGTTGGTAAAGCCCCTGCAACTGAAAGAGCTTTATTCTTCATTTAACGGTCAACTCAAACCTGACTCTCGATTCAACGGACTTATCTGGCCGGATTTTTGGATTTAATTAAATTGATAGGCGACTGTATGTCAACAAAAAACATGACAAATCAAGCACAAGACTTTCTACACTTCAAAACGCCATAAATATAATTGGAAAAAATAGCTGTTTGAGCAAAAATAGAACGCCATTTTGAAAATTAATTTTTAACACCCCCTGGGAAACTGTGGCGACGAAATATTCTGGTAGGGCCAATGTCGTAGATCATTATTTGATGAGGTGAAAAATTTAAAAAAAAATTACCCGTGGGCCCATAAACCGCGTTTCTGCGTCAAAGTGACCAAAGAGTACAGGGTGTCCCAAGAAATTCCCCCGATGAAAGTGATTGAATTTTTTTTTGTTCTGACACGATTTTGAAATTCCTTTTTCACAGACAGTCTCAGAATGTTACACCTTTCATTATTCTGCTGAATTCACTAAAAATTTTTTTGTTCATTTTTGCCTTGGTCCCCCCTGTGGTCCAAAAATACCTTTCAAAAAATAATTTCACACTTTTCGTTTTTTGGTGAATTATTTTCTGGACAACAAGGGGACCAAGGCAAAAATGACCAAAAAATTTTTTTCGTGAATTTAGCAGAATAATGAATGCTGTAGCATTCAATTTCAAAATCGTGTCAGGACCCGTAGTAAATATGAAAATTAGTGACTAAATATTTAGACTTCTATGCTAAAGTCTAAATCAACGAAAAAGTGGTCGTAGTAAATATCGACGGTTAAAGTCTACTTTATTATTAGTAACTAAATATTTCGTTGGGAAACTGTGGTAGCAAATATGTTAAACTGCAAATATGTTAAATTATTTAGTGACTAATTTTCGTAGTAAATATAGAAACTAAAGTTGAGGTTAAAGTCTAAATATTTAGTTCAGTGACTAATTTTTCCCACTAAAAAAGTGGACTGCCCTAGGGCAGGCTAAAATTATTTAGTCCTAACTTCCAGCCCCTTTTTATCATACTTTGTCAGAGTCGGTCTATTTTTTGATCTCGACGTTCCTATACCAACTTTTATCGCTCTTTCTATCTGTCATTATCGTTTTTTCATTTTGCTTGGAAAATGTCGAGAAAATGGACGTTTTCAAAACATACTGTTTGTATCACTTTTTGACACTATATGGCACTCTATAGGCTCCTTCATGCTTAACTTACAATCGTTTGGATCTAGAAGCTCAACCATGGAGAAAAGCCGATTCAATGCCGATATCTCTGCTAAGTTGTCAGCGCTCGTCACCGACTCATTCTCTGCACTTTTTCCGTTTTCTCGTATAGCCGAAGCTCAGTCCAAGTCGAACAAAGCATGGGATAATGTGACCAAGAAGCTCAACACTGCGTTTGTCGACCAGGGAACCAACTTCAGCTCGGACCAAGTCGAAAAACACTGGAAGTATCTCAAGGGAAAAGCGAAGGAGGTGAATGCGAACAAGAAGAAGTAGGAAGTTTCAAATTGGCTATATGGATTAATTAAACAGTGTTTATTTAGACATGCTGCTACAACTGGGGGAGGGAAACCGTTGCCGGAAGACAAGCTCAAGGATGTGATTGAGCTGTACGATAATTCGCCTGCCTTCTCTGGGATTCCTGGTGGAAAGGAAACAACGGCAAAGGTGGAGACAGAGGTGAAGCGGGATTGTGGCAATAGAAAGAATCGCCACTCCATCAATGTCCAAGTAGGTAGTACTTATATTCTTTGTCCAATTGCAGTTGGGATCTATGTATGTGCAATTCTGAGGGTCAATTCACCAATGTGGTCGCTAGGCATGCAGGTTGCACACATGATCCCCATATTTTTCGCACGAGCCTCCTCTGGGATGCTTTCCAAAACAATGAAATCGGTAGTATTCTCCTCGGCGACTCTGGCTATCCGTGTAAGAAATGGCTAATGACTCCCTTTCTCCGACCATCGACACCTGCAGAGTTGAGGTTAGTTTATAAGACTTTCATTTACTACTGTATGACTGCAGATACAATAAGGCGCACAAGAAGACAAGGTTGGGGGTGGAACAAAGAATCGGTCAGTGGAAAAGAAGATTCTCAATTCTAAGTTAGGCTCAAATTGGAGAATGTGGTCGATGTAGTGCTCTCAACCGCTGTTCTACACAATCTTGCCATTGAGCTGCGGATGCCTGAGCCTGAGGATGAAGAGGAATTCAAAGATGAGCAACCGGAGGAAGAGCTTTACCAAGGCCGTCAAATGACTGAGATTCAAGATAGAAACAGAATTGTGAGAGAATATTTTGGCTGAATATGTGGTATCTATTGTTGTGGAAGTGAATAAAGGTGCCACGACATATTTATGGAAATTCATTATTTACTACGGCTAAATATTTAGCTGCTAATTTTATAGCGTGCAAATATTCAGTGACTTAGCTACTAATTCATATAATTACTACGACTAAATAATAAAACTTTTAGCCGCCTAAATGTCTGAATATTTAGTCGACTAAATATTTAGTCACTAATTAATTAGACGGCTAAATTTTTTATTTACTATCGATCAGCCACTTTTATTAGTGACTAAATAATTAGTGACTAAATGTCATATTTACTACGGGTCCAGAACAAAAAAAATTCAATAACTCTTATCGGAGGAATTTCTTGGGACACCCTGTATGTATTTTCTGAGCCGAAAGAGGCAAAAACGCGAGCCGAAAAGCCGAGTCTCTTTTTTATGAGCAGGAAGGGGGAGTGGCGTTTCTTCCAAACATTTGCTCTAACGGAAATCCTCGTCGTGGTTCCTGGACACTTACGCACAAAACACTTCCGCGCATTTTCAACAGTTAATTTATTGATACAGTCAAGTCTCGATTTAGTATAGGTGCTGGGGACCCAAAAAAATATACACTAAATCGAGTTATACACTAAATCGAGACTACACTAAATCGAGAGTTTTGATCCAAAACGGTTGATAAGGTACACTAAATCGAGACTCGACTCTATATGGACCATGTTCAACAGAAAAAAATTTTATTCGAGAAACAAAGCTAACACACCACTTCAACTGTTGTGTTTGAAAGCCGGGAGAGAGAAGCGAGAGAGCAGAAATAGACGACACCTTTCCTTACACACAACACAACAATACATAAAAGCATAAACCAGGACGTGAAAGAAAGAAAGACGTAACAGAAATCAGGAGGTGGTAAGCACACTACATCAACAAACAAATATCAACAGTTCGACGAGAAATAATTAGTAATTTTCGGCTGCTTCTGTTTCTTACGTCGCTCTTCGTAGAAGAAGTCGTCCAAGGCATCGGTGAAACGAAGCACTGTAGGATCCCCGAAGTTCTCTTCAACATACTGACGGGCAATCGCAAAGGCACGCTGCGCTTCACGTCGGCTGATCGGCGGTTTCTCAACCTCGACTTCCTCCATGTTCATTGCCTCGCTGTCCCTCAGTTCGCTTCGCTTCGAAAAATTGTAATATACACTAAATCGAGACTTTTTTTATTAGTCGGGACCGAAAAAAATACACACTAAAACGAGATCTACACTAAATCGAGTGTATGGATGAAGCCATTTTAGTGCAAAACCAACGAAACCTGAATAAAATATACATTAAATCGAGATTTACACTAAATCGAGACTACACTAAATCGAGATTTGACTGTATTCGATTTTATAAATATTTTTCAGTCTTACCTGCTTTCTTGGATTTAATTGCTAATAATTTATTTATTTACCATTCCCTATTGGAATTGTCAAGTTGCTGCGCTGAACGAACTGCCGAGGACTAACAACCTTTGGAAGGCTGGCATAAGGGATTCAACGAGTGTTTTGGCAAAGCACATATGGCGCTGAGTCAGTTCATCCTGCGCTTGAAAGCCGAGGAAGAGAGAAGACTCGTCAAATGGTTGTCAGGTATGTGAAGGGTTTTGTTGTTGTCTTTTGGTTAGCTGCATACTAGTTCTGTTTTAGAGCTCGCGTGAATCCAGCTAATGTATGTGAAGCGTGTTGCTAACCTCAAAGCTCTGGTGCAGGGATATCAAACAGAAAATCGTTTGAAATTCTTAAAGGCGGTGCAGCACCACTCATCGAAGTTTGCTTTTGTTCCGGAAGATGAAATTTTTGCGGAAGTTAGTGAAGATGAAAAAATTCAAATTCAGAAAATTTGTTGTTCTTTATTTGTTTGTTTGATTTTGTTTATTTGTGTGTGTTATCGATAAATCTTCGTTCATCGATAAATTTTCGTCTGTTGAAAAATGCGCGGAAGTGTCTCGGGCGGAAGTGTCCTGCGCGTAAGTGTCCGTGTACGCTCGTCGCCACAGGTCCCCTTTTCCGTGTTAAGCTGGCTGCTAAATAAACTATGTAATTATTGTTTGAAAAAACAGACACATTAGAATTTAGAAAATTAACTTAGAAAGTTGGCTGAATATAAATAAATTCTCGCCTAGAGGGTGTAACCGGACCCAAATTTCCTTTGCCAATAAAAATTTTAGAATAAGGAGACAGCCTGCACCTATTATTTCGACTCAAAATTGAACGAGCAAATTTAACCTCAAAAGATGACTCCACTACGGAAATCAGAGGACTGATGCACTCCAAGCACAAGACCAAATTAAAGAATTCTTCAAAGATATTTTTATTTCAACTCAGCGACAACAACAAATAACAACGGTAACAACCAAAACAAGTTCTATAATTGGCTTACTCTAGCCTTTTTCTTTGCTGGAAACATTCCCATCTTCTTGTGTCCATCTTTTTGAAGCTTTTTCTCAAGTGGCTTGACCTTCGGCTTATGTGAGACAGGCAAATCGACAAAAGGAGGCGCTTCGAATCCGAAAGACTTTGCAACTTTGACCAAATCAAGAGTGTTTATGTCATAGATTTGTTTTAGCGAATGCGAGTCATATGAACGAATGTATCCCCTAAAATAAGATTTAATGCTTGATTTTTTAGAAGTATCGCAAATCAGCTTTGACCGATGCAGCAGATACTTACTTATAGGCTTCCTTGGCAGATCTGTTCAAGTAGTAATTCTGAGTGATAAGCTTCTCCATTTGAGGTTGAATGTTGGCTATTTTGGCCCAAGAAAACTCATATTCATTCAGTGTCACCTTGGCAGCCTTCAAAAATCGCAGAAAGCCCAACTCTTCTGGTCTCAGTATCAACAAAGCATGGCCTGTCCCAGTATCACCCCGAGCTGTTCTACCAACTCTGTGGATATATTCCCTTGGCTCATCTGGCGGGTCATACTAAACAAAACAGTATTTTCATTATAAAAACCATGTTTATCTTTATAAAAGACAACCTGAATGATCCAATCAACTTCCGGTATGTCCAGTCCACGGGCAGCAACGTCCGTGCATAAAAGAATGCCTGATTTTGATTGACAGAAGGAGAAGAAGGTGCAGGTACGCTTCTGTTGCTTCAGTTTTCCCTATTAAAGAAAAATTTAAACCGTAATCAAAAGAAGATCAAATATTACATGAATGCTGGACACAGGAAGATCAATGTAATTCAATAGCTCATGGTGGAATTTGACAGAAGCGCATGATGAAAAGAAAACCATCACTTTCTTGTTGCGATTTTTCTTCAAAAATGTGAACAGCAACAGGAATCGCTTCTCCGATGGACAAACAACATATCCCTGAAAGCTTGGTTAGTAAAGGAAAGATGCCAGATAATAAATTAACCTGTTCCAGCCCTTCCACTGTAGCAGTTTTTGATCCATCAGCATTCTGGCCATCCGAATCATCCAAACCAATCTTCAGAGGATTCGTATTGAGCGCAACTTTTACCAAGTCATCAACCTTATGAGAATGAGTGGCAGAGAACAGTACAGTTTGACGCTTCTTTGGCAACATTTTGATAATTTGATGCATCTCAACCTCAAATCCAATGTCGAAAATACGATCTGCCTCGTCGATTATGAGACACTTGAGATTGCCAACAGAAAATTCTTCAGTATTCTCAATTGGAAATTATTAAAATCGATAGTACAATTGTATGGATCTTTTACCTGCAAATGATCCAAAAGCCGACCAGGTGTAGCAACAAGTATGGCCACCCCATTCGCAAGACGTTGAGCTTCTGTATGACGATTTGCTCCACCCATGACTAAATTTATAAGATAGAGATACCCTCTCACTGTCACACAGAAATATTTAACTCTTACCCATTCCATGCGTCAGGTGAGGATGTTTCTCCATAAGTTCGCTAAGCACTCCATAAGTCTGCATGCTCAATTCTCTTGTTGGCGAGATGATCAGCACTCCAGTTCCATTGCTTTGACGCCAGTTAGATTTGAGGAGAAGCTCTATTGCAGGAATGAGGAACGCAAGGGTCTTACCACTACCCGTCTTCGCAGCACCTAGAACATCCGAGCCCTGAAAAGCTTGATTTATCATCTGTCATAATAAGCGTAAAAAATGATAGGACCTGGAGCAAAGGTTCAATTGATTTGGCTTGGATCTCTGTCATTTTCGAAAATCCCATGTCTTCAATCGCCTTCAGAGTGTTTGCAGAAACCTTTCCTTGGAGAAAGTCGAAATCCACATCCGTAAGAATTGAAGATTTGGTACAACCTTTAGCGACTGCAGGAGCTTTTTCTCGCTTCTTCATACCATCTATCTTGCGCTTGAACGCCTTCTTTTGGACGTTCATGATTATTGAGCTTTTTTATCTGACAATTATCTAATTAGAAATCCGTCGTACATTGATTCACAATGTAATTAATGGTTTTAAAAACCAGCAAACGAAAAAAAGCTCGAAATAGAATTCTTTACTTTCAAATATCAACAATGACATAAATGTGGACGAGATCACTTTTTTCTTCTGCACCCTCTAACCCACTGCTGTTTGTCGATTCATCAGAACTTCCTCTGTCTTCCTTCCTTCTCTTTTCTGGCTGAGATGCAGTCGTTGAATGAGCCGGTTGATTGATCTGCATGTTGGAATAAGTAATTGCCTTGATTTCTGTTCCTGGTGGATGCTTTTTTAGATCAAATGACTCTCCAAAACATCGCAATATGATAGAGAACGGTTCAGTCCCATCTCCACCATCGTCGCCAAAAGTTTTTATGCAGTCTCCTTGACACCTTTGCTCCAAACTGAGAACCTAAACTATCCAAATGAACTTATGCTAACAAATTTTAATAACCTGACACCAACGTCCAATAAAGAATGGCTCTGTGCTGAAGTGGTAGAGACACGTGTCCAACAAATTGTAAAGCATCTGATTTATATCTTGACCGGAAGCTGAGAAATCCATGGAATATTCATTTTGTACTTTTTCGAAGTCTGTTGTCATGTAGCCTAAACCGAGTTAATACAGTCAAACCTCGTTTATACGGCACCCCCACAAAAGTTCGTTCCCACCTTGGGTCCGACACTTTTTTCAGCTCAAGTTTCGAAGTCTTTTGCTAAATGTGATTCGCCAGTCTAGTCCGAAATATCGCAAGAATTCTGTTTTTGCCGGTCGTTTTTCCAAAAATTTTAAATTTCGTCATAAAGACCCGCGAACCTTGGTTATACGGCACCCCTTTTTGAAAATCAGGTTTCGAAAATTGAGCTGAAAAAAGTGTCGGACCCAAGGTGGGAACGAACTTTTGGGGGTGCCGTATAAACGAGGTTTGACTGTATGAAAACAATTTTCACTTGCCGTATTTCCTCTAATATAGGCCCTCCCCTAATTTTAAAGGGGCTGACTTTCGGTGTTCCGAAGATTATAGACTTTACGCGATATCACTGGAAGAGTTTTCTTTTCAAAAATCTACCAGTCACTTTTTTTCAAAGCTCAAAAACTACAGAAAAATGATAGTCTGAACGCAATTGTAGTTTGAAAAATTACATTTTCTGAAAAGTGTTCAGGGGTCTAATAAGAAAAATGTGTTAGTATTCACGCATTCACTTACCATACATGGCCAACACAACTTCCTCGATTGCTCTCGTTAAGGAATTTCCCCAAGAATGAAGTTGAACGTCGGCTGTATGATCTAGATACTCATATTGAGGGAGAAGCCTTTCTTCTGGCGTCATTGTCACTATAACGTCGAAAGCTAAAATATAGGGAGCTTTACTTTAGTTTTCTTATCTAATTAACGACGACTGCTACAAAAAGATAACACAAGTCCTAGCTTTATTTACTTTTAAGTACCACTATAACTAGCATTATTACACATATTGATACACAGAAGAATTTACGTGAAATTGGTAAAATATAATTGGTAAGATTACAAAAAAAAGATTAATTGGCCCAGCCATACAATTTAAAATTATCAGTCAAAGAAAATTTTAAAGTTATTCACATTAAAATGCGCGAATTCAAACACAGAAATATCTACACAAATTATAAGAAAAAGCCGCTAATGCATTGGTTATATGATCACGTTAACATCAATTATAAGCAGCAGGAACTAGAGTTGTGAAGCTGACAGCTATTTGAGTTTCCGCATATTAACTAAGGTTTGACCAAGTATAAGTTTTAATAATTTTTTTAGTTTTTTGTAAAATCTGCACTTTTTCGAATTACAGGCTGCTCTATCTCACAGCTTTAGCACAAACTGATCGGATGATGAATTATATGCTTGAAAAGAAGTCTCAAAATAGACCATTACAAAACAAGAGGTTATGTTCAGCAGCTAACTAGAGGTGGGTGCATGAGTTCTGTTGACAAAAAAGTTGGTTCCAAATAAAAGCTATAAGCAATAAAGTACCTAGACAGACGAATATATACAATGATAAAGCAGGATTAACGAGAAGATTTGTTACTACAGTGAACATTAGTGAACAAATGAAATGGTAAATTAGAGATTGGTGAGAAGTACTAACAGTGACAAAAGATCGTAATTCTATCCGCAATTCATTGCTCGGACCGGCCAACATACTGAACAACGCCCTAAAAACTTTTCAGAATCTTCAGAGGGGTTTTCAAGCGTTGCCTACTGTTTTTGCTCAGTTAGCATCTGTGCCCCACAGCTGTTCAGAAGACAGATCCAGTCGATCCGACTGTTCAGAACGCAGAGCCCGACACGCAAAGAACAAAAATCGTTTCAGAGACTTGTTGTAGAAGAGGTAGTTAAACGACCAAATGCAGCCATCATCAGTGAAGGGATCTCCACCATAGCTCGGAATGTAACTAAATAGCCAAGCCCCAATGTGAACAATAAAAGCTACCAAAAATGAATCCACCTGTAAATAATACACTCATTGACTTTTATTTCCTCGTTGATGACCTTCCACATCTCTCCGCGCACATTTCCGTAGTTGTTGACGGTAGCCGAAAACTTTCCGTCCACATTTTCCACACAATCCTGAAGTTATAAGGGTAAACACTTTGTGTGATGTATGGAACATAGAACATTGACCGACCTGGTAAGAGACCAATGAAAAACACGAGCTCTTTGTCTGGGAGAAGTCATAGTCCGGGTAGCTAAGGTTCAGAAGGGCTACGATATCCTTAAGTCACAACTTAAACATTTAGGGCAGTAAAACATGAACAAACATACAAATAAAGTTCGCCGAGAGACAGCCGAGACCAAGATAGCGCCATTCCCGAGAAGATTTTCGTGATCATCATTGTCCGAAGAAGTGCAACTGGTAGGCTCTGAAACATGCCGTAGACGCTGGATATGCACTCGGTGGTTGTTGTTATGTCGGTTGAAAGTGGCATAGAAAGGAGGTCTTGAAGACAAACCAGTTAGAATCAAGTTTAGATCTTCTGACGGTGAGAGCGGCTGCAGTTCTTTTCCTCCACCATTCTTCTTGTAATCGCCTGTTGCAGAAATGTTGATGCTTTTCTTCCACTCTTTTTTGTCCATATTAATCATTTTGCAGGAATAAGCCTCCAACCTACAAATTACTAGTCATTTTACTAGTCATTCTAAACAAGAAATTATCCAACCTGAAGTCGAGCAAGAAATCAATGGAGTTGCAAATAACATAAGAGGCGACTGACTCAAAAGTAGTATTTTCCAATAGCTTCATTAAATCCAGTGGTAGCTATTTGGCTCAGTAATTTGGTCGAAATATCTAAAAAGTAGCGTAATTTTTTTTACCAAATGCAAAACATTGTAAAAACAAATGCACAATAGTAGCTTATACAAAACACGTCTCTCAACGGGTTTAACTACCTTATTAACCTTTAAAAACTTTCTTGGACCCTTCTTCCTCTCCACTTCAGAACCGGATTATCACATAACAATCCAAAGAGACAAAAGTTGACAGGCAAAAAAGGAGACAGACACAGAGAAAAGGAAGAAAGAAAACATGCTGAAAAGTGCTGCCGGCCAGAGAAAAAATCGATTTCCCTTCACTGCCAAATTAATTTTTAAATTTGTGCGAAAATTATTTACACACTTGCGCCCCGTTTTTTGGCCATCCGTTTTTAACTTATTCACATAATTGTGTTCCATATGCTCAAACAGCTTGTCTGTATTTAGATCAGGGCTAAAACAATATTCTCCGCCAGACATGTTTTTTCATTGACAAAAGAGTCAACTCGAACTACGGATTGGCTCAATTTTTCTGGCAAATGGATTTTATTTACAACTTTTTTTGACTTGCTGTATTCTGACAGGATATTTGAAAGATATGAGAAAGCGAATGACACTAGACTTGTAAATGTTACTTGTTGTTATCATTGTTAAAATTTCTTCTTGTACAAAAATCTCGAGGTCGACCACCACTTTTTCATGTCCTAGAAGAGGTTGAAAAATAAAAACTTATGGGTTTTTTAGAATGTATACAGTACTTCGCTTTCCCATAGTCTCGTCTTTCATATAAAAGATCTCGTAAAAATAAATAGATTTTCAAAGTTGTGACCAAAAAGGTTTATTGAACTTTTTTGTCAAGATGTGATTATCTACTTTAGGTGGTCACTAAATTACTATTCAACTATACAAGACACACTTATTATGAATGATGGACTCTCTCAACCATCGAAACGCTGGTTGGCAACTTTCTTGTGTGATTTTGACGAATATTTTATTTATTTTACTTGATTTTAGACTACATTCAAGATATTTCAATGGAGATCTCAAGTGCCTTCTATCCACCCCCAATGATTGTCTTGCCTTCTATAGCTTTACCGCCCTTACATAAATTCAATGTAAATTTTTGTGGTTTATGCTTGTACTAACTCTCTTGTTACGTTTTAGTTTGAATTCAAAACAGAGCACGAAATGATTCAGAAGTACAGGGAAGATCAGCTCAGGATAAAACGGATTGCTGAGGCGAAAGAAAAAGCTGAGGCAGAGTTTAAGCAGCGTGAAGAATTAACGACTGCTTCCGAACAGGCTGCGTTCGATTCTCCTTGCTCTTCTTGCTCCACACCACCCTCCGCTGAGTCTTCTTCGTCATCCCAAAATACCAGGTCAAGCAGTCATAATGCAGAGTATGACCATGCACGCCCTCCGATAACACCTATCTTCCAAGTATTAAATTTAAATACCAGACCAAGTGACAATGGTACAGCTGAAACAAAAAGTATGCACTTTAATAACCTTAGCTTTTATTGCAAGAAGTAAAAAACAATACTTTGCAGGTAGTCAGCTCGAACCTTCTAAACCAAACCAAGAAATACGGAAGCTTCAAAGATTCGAAGAGTTTGAAGTAGCTTCATCAGTATTTGATATAGTTGAGCTTCGTTCACTAGATGATAGAAAAGAGCTGGAAAAATTATTGAATGGGTTGTAAAATTAATCTAACAGGACTGGTATAGTGCGTAGTAATTTTGCTGTTTTCTGACATTTTTTTTTAAATATTCGGCGGTCCTTTTTTGTACTATTCACAGTGCGGACAAAACTTTGAGCCGGTTCTAGCGTATGCTAGCCTACCTTGAGTCTTAGACTTCGCCGAAACGAAAATTAGCAGGGAGCATTTACGGCTACCTTTTGACACTAGTTTCTACCTTTGTTGCTACCTCTCATAGACAATATGGGAGGTATATCTGTCGGTGTTCCTAAAACCTCATCTAAAACATTACAGCACGCTGGAGGTAGCACATAAAGAGAGAAAAAATGGCAGAAATAAATGTAAAAAAGTAGCTGTGAATCTCCTCATGGTTTTCAACGCAGCGGCATTTCTAGATTGAAAGTATATTAGCATGCAAAAGCGGGCGCTACTGTAATATAACCACCCCAAAACCGACCTACTGTCATATAACCCGCCCCAATAATTTATTTTTCAACTTTTTTCTAAAATTATTTATAATTTATAAATTATGCAAAAAGAGACTAACAAATTTATTTTAACACATTTTTTATTATCGAAAATAGAGTATTAGCTTAAGAAATTAACTGAAAGTAACAAAGGGACAACGGGCTGTATTGGGAGGGGTAAAAGTAAGGGATGATTTTGTTCAATTTAACTAGATTTCATGTTTTTATATTTCTGTCTTTTGTTATAATACAACTTTGAGGTAAGTATGGCTGAAAAGTTGGGGTGAATGGGGGAAATATGGCTGAAAAGTTGAAATGTTAGGATGAATGGGGGAAATATGGCTGAAAAGGAGTACGGACACCATGCCCCAACCTTACTTTAGGCTTAGGTCTTAGGCTTAGCCTTACTTTTCAGCCATGCTGACCCTAACTTTTCGACTTTTCAGTCATATTCAGAGGCAAGTATGACTGAGGCTTAAAGTTGAAAAGTTGAGGTAAGAGACCTTCATTACTTATATTACTTTGCCAGATAATACTCAGTTTGGAATCCATACAAATAAGCAGGAGGGAATCCATGCTCATTTTAAACACAAAATGAAATATATGTTTGGAACCTCTGTAAATCATATATACGGATATGTCTGTGAGTCTGTATTTAAATTGAATTGTAGTGCTGAAAATTTGCGTGTGTTTGATGCTTTTCTTGATTATATTTCCATCTAAATATTCTACTGCTGAATTTATGTAATCATACAAACTTTTAAACTGTAATTAGGAGTTCAAATAAGTAAACAGTTTTTATGTGTAAAAAACAAGCAGCCTTTATTTTACAAAAAAAGTGGCCCCCTGTATTATTCCCTTCCCCTCCCAATACAGCCCATAATCCCTTTTAAATTGCTTTTCTGGTCATATTATGGCAAAATTATTGTATGAAAATGGTTTTGGACACTCCTAAAAAGTCGATTTTGGGGGGAATATTACAGTAGGTCCGATTTTGGGGGGGTATATGGCAGTAGCGTCCAAAAGCGGATATTATTGTGAGAGTGCCCTTATGACCAAAAGTTACAAAATACCCGGTGGGCCAATTTTTTGCACCTTTTCTTTTGGCCGTAACTTTTTGTTCTGACATGATTTCGAAATTCTGTAAACACAGATCGACTCAGAATTTCATAAGAATTTTTTTGGCATATCTGGCTCGAAAAAATTTTAGGTCAAAATTTTCTAAATTTGCCTTGGTTCCCCCTGTTGTCTAAAAACGTCTAAAATGAAGTCGCTAACCCAAAACGCACGCATTTGTCTTAGTTGACCATTTCTTTTATTCCTAAAGCAACTAACATCATGAAAGCAACATAACAATGACAACTGCTAATTCCTGGCATCCGCTAAGCTTTGTTCGACGCTTCGCCCATCCACTTCAATGCAGCGCTCCAGGCGACGGACGTAAGAATCAATAGTGTGCGCCACCATTTCTTCCGGAAGAACTTCAAATTCATGTATGATACGAGCTCGTAGGTCATTGAGGTTGGCAGGCTGTGTGCGATAAATACGACTCTTCAGATAGCCCCATAAGAAAAAATCACACGGAGTCAAGTCAGGTGAATTTGGTGGCCAGCGAAACGGAGCTGGTTCCTTTAGCTCTGTTCTCACCCACCTAAATGTTGCGTAGAGTTTGGCAGAATTTGAAGAAAGAATTGATTGATCTCATTTTGTTCCGATCTTCTTCCTCCTCTCACTGCTGCCACGTGCCAGATACTCTTCATACCATCTTGGAATGCTTTTTTTTGCTTCGCTTCACAACATTGATACCGAATCGTGCACCGAACTTCCGACGAACAATGGTTGGACTCCCTTCTTGCGCGAAGCTAACCACACAAAACGCTTTTTGTTGTGGTGAGAAAGTCATATCGAAGTCACTAAACTTAAGTCTTAAGCAAAGATAACCGTAAACAAGCAATAGCGAACAACAACATAATAAGTGAAGAAAAAGAAGAGGGAGAAATCCGGATACCTGAACTTTGCGATGTTTTTAGACAACAGGAGGGACCAAGGCAAATTTATAAAATTTTGACCAAAATTCTTTTTTGAGCCAGATATGCCAAAAAAAAATTCTTATGAAATTCTGAGTCGATATGCGTTTACAGAATTTCGAAATCATGTCAGAACAAAAAGAAATAAGAAAAGGTGCAAAAAAATTTGGCCCACACGGTACATGCGACGCCCTGTGGGTAAATTCATTTTGCAGAGTCATTATAACTAACTATTATGTCACTGAGCTTTTTGTAAATGTAAGTCTTCCTGTTGTAATTTCAAGTGCTAGCCTGTTAACACTATGAAGAAAAATAATAAAGTTTTAGGCATAGCGACGGGGATGGGACACAACACCGCGGCGACAAAACGGTTGTGCGTAATTAGTGCGTCGTACTTAGTGCGTCAGTAATAAGTGCATCAGTAATTAGTGCGTCAGTAATTATTGCGTCGGTAATTAGTACGTCAGTCAAAATCTGCCTATATATTAGGCCAAAAAACGTAAGGGACGTTTCGATTTCATTCGGGTGCTGTTGCTTAGAAAGATGACCTGAAAATCAGTTGAATAAAAATATGAACGACCAACTAGGGTGGGAAGCAGACATACTTTCACGAATTCTTCCTGACTGTTTCGATACGAACTTGATCAACCATTATGTTCAGCGATTGAGCTTCCGAATATATAGATCAGCGAAATAAACCTGAAGATGATCCTTTGACTAGCAAAAACTAAAATTAATTGAATAGTAACATATCGAAAACAAGAAAGCATGAAGAAGACTTAGAAGTCCTAATGCCTCTTCTTTCCACAATAGAGGATTGAAACTGAACAGACGGCGGTAGAATTATGAAGCGGTAGACAAATGTCGCGGTCGAATTATGTCCGCCAGAATTTTGCACTTGAAGGCCAATATTTGGGTAGTACCACCTCAGTGCAACTTACTTATCATATATTTACACCTCAGTGCAACTGACTTATCATATATTTACATCTCAGTACAGCTTACTTATCATATATTTACTAAGAAGAAGTAAAAATTATTCAAAATAGAAAAGTAGTTCTACCAGGTGGATTCGAACTGTCGTCCTTACTAAGGGGATTTACCGTAGGACGAATTTACTGGGGACCCATTTACCTAGTTCTAGTTCTACGGGGATGATATGGTCGCCACAATGATCTTTAGCCTAATGTGTCGACATATTCTGACTGACGCACTAATTACGACGCACTAATTAAGACGCACTAATTACTGACGCACTAAATACTGACGCACTAAATACGACGCACTAATTATGCATAACCGACAAAACACCGCCTACGACAAAACACCGCCAGACAAAACACCGCGGGAAAAACACCGCCTACGGCAAAACACCGCCAAATTTTGTATGTCTCTTGTACAGTCAACTATCGATAAACCGGCACCCTGGGGATCAGCCTGGGATGCCGGTTTACCAGGGGTGCCGATTTATAGAGAATTTTTATACTTTATATTTCAGATGAATTCCTGATGACTCTTATTGCTGCTTGTTGTGTTGGATATGAAGCGGAAAAGCCAGCTTAGTTGCCCTCATTTGATCAAGCAATTCTTTTGTCAAGTCAGTGGGATCGCTAGTGATCCAGCCATCGTCTCCTTTTCGAACCAGTAGTTCTTGAATCAATCTTTCGTTGGCTACAGCAAATCGGCTCAATTGTGTCCGATTAATTAGGGTAAGCTACTATACTTCATCACGTAATTTTGTTTATTCTATTAGTTTTTAGCTGCGCGTGCAATGCTTTCGGTGCTGCTGTACTTACTTGAATATTTTTTCGATGGTATGGTGATTTTTTATGTTATGTAATAAGTTTTTATCTATTTTTCAGGTCCTAGGTTAGACGATCGAGCCTAGGCAACAACAGATGTATTTTTTTTGGTTTGTTGTACGACTTCAATAATTTTATGTTGCAATGTGATGTGACCGAACTGGAACACGAAGAGTCAGATTAATCAGAAGACTTTCGAGCATCAAGCTGTGCTTTCATCGCTGTGCTCCAAGGTGGTGCGGTACCGGGTTTCATACAAGATCTTTATATCAATCGTGATGCCACGTTGTTTGAGTTGGATTAAGAAAGAACGAAGGTGATCTTTTTGGCTGTAGTATATTATTCTTCGAAAGTGTTGTGATAGAATTATGCTTCGGTTGTTCTCGCCTTTTGATGTAATAAAACTACGGGTTTCATTCAATCACTGTCTGTTATTGAGCTGTGTGTGAAAGTGATTTCAGTTGCCACGCTTAAAAAGTGCGTCTTGGCATACCCTGCGTCTGCCAATAAGCTGAAAACAACAACAGAGAAACCCGGGAAAAATAGTTTTTGAGAGAAATTTTGGATCCGGCTTTAAGTAATTGAAAAACATCGTAACCTATCCAGAATCGTGCCCTGAACATGATTTGATAATGCTAAAACAGCGAATTGACTTGCAGGAAGTGATTTCGTATTCCGTAGGGTCTCCAGGTGGTAGTATGGCGGTAGTGGTACCGAGAAAGTGGTTATTAGGTGGTAGTACCGAGTCACTGACGGGGTAACGGTACTCAGATGGAGGTGTCTGGGTAGTGACACTTGGATGGGGGCAGAAGATGGATGGCAGCACTTGGATAAAAACCTTTTTTCACATTTTAGGTTAGATCATTCTAAAGATGGTTTGACAGTAGTAAATTTACGTTTTGAAAGATTTACGAAAACTGTAAAAATACCATCAAAACTTAGTTTCTCAGGGTGGCCCAACATAAACGTATGAATTAATTTTCGCCATAACTTTTTTAATTTTCGGCACTTTGACGAGATATTTTTCTTATTTGAAAGCTGAATGGATGAGAAACCGAATGACACCAAACTTGTTGATTTTCGTGTTTGTTATCACTGTTAAAAACATGTTTGATTGAAAAGTTAGTTTTCATCTTTTAGCCAGGTCTACAATAATGAGGGGAAGGCGAAGTGTGTCGAATGGCTCATCATATTTTCAAATCAGTTCATTTGTTCAGATTTTGACGCCTCACAAAAAGCAAGAAGTCAAAAACATTAAAATCTGAACAAATGAACTGATCTGAAAATCTGATGAGCCATTCGAC